>JAMLFT010000362.1:0-44862 GCA_026544285.1 Pachyrhizus erosus
AAAAAAAGTTAAATTTAATTATTTGAGTTTAAAGCTAAAAAAAATGTTTGCTTATTTTTTAAAATTGATCTAAAACAAACACATACAAATTAGTATTTATTTTTAAAACAAGATAAGCTGAATATACGTTTAAAATGTTTTTTTCTCATAAAAATTACTATTTCACAGTCCCTCATCAAAGGGGGATTTGAACCTCTTTACTTGCATTGGATGAATATATAATATGTGAGTGAATTTGATTCTGAATAATTTAAATTGATAATATTTATTTTATTTATATTAAGTATGGATGTGTTATATAATAATTTATATAATAATATTTTCTTACTCTATTTTTATGTATCACATTATTTATTATATCTTATATTTTTTTTTCTCTTTCTCTTGATTCTAAAATTTGTTATACAGCTAGTATAAATAATATTTCCCTATTAAGTAAGAACTATACACAAAAACTTATAAATAAAATAAATTCCATTGTTTTAAATGTTTTCTAAATATAAAAATATTTTTTTTGAATAATTTTTACTCCATACATGATAATAGATTTCTAAATTAACCCAATTTCATTAGCTAATACATTCAGGACATAAAGTTGTTTCCGCCTTAATCAAGAATTTGACAATGTAAAAGTTTTATTATAGTTCAATTTCATTTCATTTTATTTTAAAAACTACTTGAATTTTGTCGCAACCCATTTTAAGAACACACTTTTTGTTTCAAGTTAATCCACAATATCTAATGATTGATAAATTATGGGGGAGCTTATATTGGCTAGCATCTCTGTATATTTAATTAAACTCAAACGCTGTGCTTAAAGAATGATAAATCTTTTACCATCTCTCTACCATTTTCATAGCCAAGTACTTTTCATGTGCAAAGAGAACATTTGATTTTTTTCCCCCCTTCATTTTGCTCTAAAGCTTAGTTGCATCATGCAAACAGGGCAGCTGCCACTGCATTGGCCCAAAGGCATGCAGATGGTCTATTACCGATCGGAGACATCAATATTGAAGTCGAAAACCAATCTGGGAACAGAGTACAATTAGCTTCCGAGACTGATCAGAGGTATTTATCCTTGTCCATGTCATGAGCCTGATTTATATATATATTTTAATTTAATTAGAATATATTGATATTTAAAATTTTCTATATCGTTATTCATTCATAAATTGTTGTACATAGTAATATTATTGACTTTTGTAATATTTTTTTAAATCATATTTAGGATGATTTTTAATTAATTTTTTTTATTATCTAAAAATCTTTCTGTCATAGTTAAACTCTATATTTTCACTATTCTTAAGGTGTCTTTGGCATTGGCAGGGCCATAATGACGGGATTGATGTTAGCTGCAAGTGGAAAGCGTCTAATTCGACAGGGAAAGTATAAAGATGCATTAGAAATTCTTATCATGGGAGAGGTCAGTTTTTGATGAATGAATGAGTTACATTTGTTGCAAATGTGTTTTTCAAAGGGGAATAATGCTATCAATCTACCTCATCACATCACTTTGATTTTGAAAGTCCTTGGTAGAGGACTTTTTTAAATTCATTTACTCTATGTGTTGCTCTGGCTGAGAGTTCATGAAGCCACACTCATGACTTCCTCTGTCTTATCATGTTTTTGATTTTTCTTTTTTCCAGAAAATGACTGTTTTAATTTTTAGTCATGAAGTTAGTTGTTACACTTGCAAGATGTAGTTGTTTCCTTGTTATTATAAATATTTGACATGATAAACTCACAAAGCCAAGCCTAATTTCTTTGCAGGAAGCATTCTCTCTTTGTGATCCTAAGGCCCTTGAGGTGAGTGACTAATATAATCCATATCTACATTTGGCTATTTGACTGAAGTTGTTATGGGAAAACTAGGCTATTTAAAATCATGGGAGCAAACTCGTGTAAACCTCATCATAAAAAGAAAAGAAAGAGTCGTGTAAACCTCTTCATTTCCACAAGGATAAGTTGAAAATGTATAACTTGTTAAAAGCAATGACACTAAACTCTAATAAGATGCAGGCCTCCAGGAATAGACTATTAGTAAGAGCTTTAAATAACTTTGTATAAGGTCATACATTCAAACTTGCCATTATCATTGTAGGGGAAAAAAAACCTCTAGTAAGAAGTTTCTTAGACTTGAATGAATTGTGTACCTTTGCTCTTCCAAGATTATAAAAATGATTCCTAACGTATTTTCTCGTTGTGCTTTCTGTCCATTCAGCTTATTGACAACATTCCAATATTGCAAATAAACATGGTGTGGTGCTACTTTATGATGCAAGACATCAGTTCGTTATCAGAGGCAGGAAAACGTCTTGAAATGGCTAGGGAAGGACTTGAACGTGCTCATGGGAAGCATGCTCTACGCATCAGACTTTTACAAGGAGGTCGCTATCCAGAACTTGCATTGTGAGTTCTTACTTCTTTATGTGTACTGTCCTGTTTCTTGGTTCATACAAAATCTTAAGAAGTTTCTTAGGCTTCAATCCAAACTAGATTATTTCTTACTTATTTCTTGGAGTTCTTAAGAATATTACTTATTACTCTTATTATTTTACTCAATTTTCAGTTTTAGTTTTTATAAAAAAAATTAGCGATATTTAATGTTCATTTTTTAAAATTGAAGATTGTTAATTTCAGGATATTCACTGTTAATAAAAAAACATTTGTCACTAAATTGGTAACTTAATAATATAATATTAAATTTTTTAATTAAATTTTTAGATAATTTAAAGAGATTTTTTAATAATTAATATAATTTTTAATTAAATTAAATATTATACTAATCAAATCAATAATTAAAAACTTAATACTATAATGTCACATTAATGATTTAACAATTAACATTTTTGTATTAATTATTAATATTCTAAAAATTTAATATTAAATTAAAAAATTTTATTTAAAAAATAAAAAATAAAATGTTTCTATTTTTTTATATGGGATTAAATTATAAATTGAGTAAAATAAGAAGAACACAAATATATATATCCTATCTTTTTTCTTTTTGTTATGAATAATGTTTGGACTTTTCATACAGGCATTTGAGACTGGAACTGCTTGAGGGAGTGGTGGCCTATTATAGTGGTCGATTGGATAGAGCAAGAGCAGCACTGCTTTCTGCGCAAGCAAAATTTGAAAAGGTTAATTGAAATAAGCATATTGTGATTCAATGAGTAAAAAGAGATCGAAATATCATATCTATTTAAAATATGCAAGTTCTATGAGAAAAAAAAATTAGTGAAGCCCAAGATGTTATAGAATTAAGAAGCCAACATTAAATTTTGAGGATTTAAGCATAACATGTGTTCTGTTTTTTAGTTTTTGGTCTACTTGGAGACAACTTACTTCTTTCTCTTATGCAGCTACAAGTTTCTGACGAAGCTTTATCCCTTATAATAAGTATGGGCTTCAATGAACGTGATGCCAAGAGGGCATTGAAAATGAATGGGCAACACGTTGGAGCTGCCGTGGATTTTCTGATTGAGGACAAGGCAAAAAAGGAGCAAAAACAAAAGGAGGAAATCCAGAGAAAAGAGGAAATTTGGTGGGTGGCACTTGATCTTTATTTACTGACTTCTATTCTTTTTGTATTCAAGAGGAATTCTAAATAGCTTCCTCACCCAGGATGGAAAAGGCCTACGGGTTGACACCCTTGAAGAAATCTATAGATCTACAAAGATTGACGGAGCTGGAATCTGTTGGGTGAGTATCATTTTGGTCTTGTTGCTACTTTGTGATTTAAAATAAAATCATTGGCCTGCAGGATAAGAACTTGTTAGTAGTTACTTATTGCATGTCATTCTCTATAATTTTGTTAATGTTGTGACATCTGTTGTTGCACAACATTTCTAAAGTTGACGTAATGCTTGCATTTCTTCTTGTAAATTGGTGCCAAATGCTAATGATCCATGACTACAAAGTTGCTCCGCGGAACATACTATACACTAGTCAAACTTTATATCGTTGATTCTAACAGGTTTGGGAAGGAAGTTGCAGCTGAAGCTCTAAGAAGAAATGAGAATGATATCCAGAAAGCACTGGATGATTTAACACATCCACAAACAATTTCTGATTTACAGGTTATGACTTACTATTGTTTGTATTACTGAAAGTTTGATATAATTTAAACAATATCTATCGTTACTGACTCATAACAACATGAAGGCTCATGTCGAATCAAGGAAAAGGATAATACGAGCAGAGTTACTAGATTCTTCAATTGATGTTCTTGTACAGATGGGTTTTGAAAGAGCAAGAGGTATTAAAGTTATTTAGAGTTGTATAGGTTTGTCATGTGCGTGTGTGGTGAAGTAATTTTGACATAAATTGTTGTTTGCAGCGGCTGCTGCTATTGAGGCTGAAGGCAACATATTTGTAGCATTGCCAATACTGATAGCAGAACGTATGGCAGAACACAACATGCAAGGTGAATTAAATTCAAGTGCAGGTCCCAGTGTTGGTGCAAGTTCCTCAGCCTCTCCTTTACCACAGATTGCTAGTGTTGGTGATGTTCAAGGTCCATCTAATCTGAGTGAAACACAAAAGAGAGACGTGGAGATGGAAGGCGAACTCTCTGCAGACATAGCTGAATCAGATGCCTTGGCTGACTATGATATTGAAGTTAACATTGAAGGGGAAGCCATAGCTGAGTACTTGTCTTTGGTGGAGTCAGCAGCAGGTAGCAAGGGGAAAGAGAAAGGAGAAAATGATTCTGTTGAATAAGTATCTTTTTGTTAATGCAAATAAAAACATGGTATATGAGATTTTTGGTCATTTGGTGGGTGATGGATGTATGACAGGGGAATCGAGCCTTGAAAGCTCTTCTTTTTTTTTTTTTTTTCGTTGAAACCTTGAAAGCTCATTTGATCCAACTCATTTGAGATAGAGAATAATTTCCCTTTGATGAAAGCTCATTCGTGGAAGTTAGCTGTCTAAGTTTATTTATATACTTTTTAACTAACTTCCATTTTTTTGAAATGCAACACAAGGACATGGTCTCTCGGGTCGTTAATTTGCGCCCTTTTTTCCGTAAATAGGATAGAAATTTTAAAAAAAATTTAGGAGACGAATATATAAAGAAATTGTGTTTCAAAATACTAACAAAACCATTATTGTCAGATTTTACAATATGATTTTTAATTTTAATAGAAGTCGTGTATAGAAACACAAGTTTTTGAAAAAAAAAATTGTAGAAGTTGTGCTGTTAATCACGACTTTTTATTTTTTTTATCATCTTAAATAACATATAATTTAAAGATAATTTTGATATTTAACATTTGTTGGATATTGTTTATTTTTTAAAATGAAATAAAATATTTAAAAGATAATTATATTATATTAAATAATACTTATTGATGATACATAAACAACATAAACATAAAAATTTGTTAAAGACATTTATAAAAAAAATCATTTATAAAAAGATGTTTCAGATGAAAGTCTTCTTCTTCTTCTTCTTTTTTGTTGAGGTCTATCCAATTGTTATTATTGAGTTGTATCTATTTGTAGTTTTTTTTGTGTATGTCTATCCTAAGTTTATTGTAATTCTTTTATCATTGCATGATTTTCATCATTGTCGTAATCATAATTGACATTATTATTATCACCATCACCACTATTATCATTATTATTATCTTTATCGGTGTTGTCACTACTTGTGTCCCTTGATTTAGTAGGCACTTTGAGACAATAACATTTCATTAATGATGTTGGATTATATATAGATGGCAGTGTGGTGGAATAAGTTGGAAACATATTTAACTGTCCTATAAAAATATTTGAAGTATAAGGAATATGATAAAATGAATATTGTGAGGTATACGTTGAAAACCCTAATGGTTGAAAAGTTTACTTATCACATTGGGACAAATATTAAAAAGAAACCCTTATTAATAACTAGGTTGTCCAATAGATTGATGATGTTGGGACATAAATTTGGAAAGTCCATTAGTTGATAATTTGATTGACCAACAAATGGATCATGTTGAGGCATATACTCTAAAAAGTTTGGTTGTTGATAATTAGATTGTGATTGGTGATGCGAAACATTTGAACCTAGAGTTGTTTCTTTTTGTAGGAAAATAAATAAATTATAGTGTTTACTTAAAAAATAATATTATTTACTTAAAAAAATACTAATTTAAAAATAATGTCATTTATGATACTATTTACTTACTTCCTCACCAGGTGGTAATTTTGGGAGTGATATATATCATTTAGTTCTTAGTAAATATCATAACATATATTTTTAATTTTCAAACAAATGACCATAATGCATTTGACATTGAATTAGATGATTGAGTCAATCATTTCACATTAAATTCATCTTTGATGATATTCAGGTTAAAATTCGTCTATTTTTTCTCTCATATAATTTTTGTAGACTTGATCACAACTATATTCGCCATCTGAAATAATATGACATAGGTTAAATTGTCTCATTATTCTATCAGTTGAATATCATTTCGTAGTTACAAAATTTATAAAAACGTACTAATGTATGAACAATCGAAGAAACCTCAATATTTATTAAGTGTCTGATTTCAACTTTACAAAAAATGTACACAAAAATTATAATATAAATAATATTAACTTCACATCAATATTTAAAATTAATTTACAAAATTATTAATAATAAAATAATTATTAATTTCTTTTTGATGTAATCTATCAAATGTATAATAAATGTGATGTACTATATAAGTGAGAATAGTAAATTTTTTCATGAAACAAAATCACCTAATAAAACCATAAAACATTTGTCATAATAATAATAATAATATAATATAATATAAAATAATTTAAAACATTAATAATATAAGACATAATTTTACGCACCTGCACGAGAGAGAAAACCCACCTCTTGCCTGAATCTCTTCATCTATGGAGTAGGCGTTATATGATCTCACGCCCGTAATAGATGAAATACACCTACAAATTATAATCACTATTTTTATTACAACAAATTATAATTCCTATCATATTAACTAACTAATTTATTTAAATAGCTTTTATTATATTAGCGGTATATATCAGTAAAAACAGTGAAAAACAATGTGTTAAATTTTTTCTTTTCTAATCAAGATAATAGTATAAAATCTTATTTGTAAAAAATAGTAATAAATATTTTTTAAAAACTGTAAACACACAAATATTTGAATCTTGAATCATTTGATTAAAAAATACAAATTACTAAGACTTGTATCAATGTGATAAGATTTAAATAAACAGTTAAAATACCATGGTAAGTAATTTAAGGTGTGTCAATTTAGCATTTTCAGGCCATTATCAGTTACTGTAGAGAATGATAGATTTAAATCTTTTAATTTATTTAAATATTTCTATAACTATATTATTGATACGGTTGATTATGATAAAAGCAAGAACCACACAAACAACTTTTATGTATTGTCTGTAAAAATTTCAAATAACACACATTATGTGTGTGAGTGCGTGTTAGATGTAATTACAAAACATCTTCGAAAACAGATATTCATATTTGAACAGTGGTTAGTTTAAGGAAAGAAGCCCTGAATCCTTATCTTAGCACTTCAGGACGAGACTGGTAACATGGAGATAAGTCCAAAAAAAAAAAAATCACTTATATTTGGGTAACTTTTAATGAGCTTTCTGAAATATATCTTTCAGCATATTACTCCAACAGTCAATGATTACATTCCAAGACAGCCTCGGATTTAACTCACCAATGGTAGATTAAAGCTGACATTTTTGTAAACAGAATAAATATTTTATGACATATAGAAAACCTCATAGGCGTTGAATTAGTACTTGAATAGTTTCTGTCAGTGAAGCATAACTAGCAAATACAGTAACCTATCAATGATCTAATTTGAACTCTTGTCTGCATCGATGAGTAGTATTGCAGAGTGAGCACAGCCACTAGCATTTCTTCGTGCTAGAGGAGTTCATGGTCCTTAACAAGTTAACAAAATAATGAAAGGTTTAATGATATTTAGATGCGTCGCACACAATTGACACAAGACAAGACAAGAACAAGAACAAGAGGAGAGAGAGGATGGCCACCAAAATTGAATTTTGGCATTTTATTTATTTTGGAAAATAAACCAATGTACACGCACAAGACACACGACACCCACAACCACAAGTAAGGAAAAAAAAAAACAAGAAGAAAAAACTCTTGAGCTGAGTCCAATCCAATCCAATCCTCAACCATGGCTTCCCTTCTTCGATGCAACGGGGTATCCCTCTCCTTATCCTCGTTACATCCTCAAGCCACTCGCGACCCTACCCTCCCTAAATTCCTTCTCCCTAAACCCCGAAAAGCGTCACGGCTGGTAAGGGTGCGGGGCGAGGTGAAAGAGAGCTCTGCACCAGCGACATCCTCCGATGAGAAGATCCGGGAAATCCTCCGGAACCGTGACTACGACAAGAAATTCGGTTTCACGGTGGACATCGAGTCCTTCGCCATCCCCAAAGGGTTGTCGAAAGAGACGATCCGTCTGATATCATCTCTGAAAGAGGAACCGCAGTGGATGCTGGAATTTCGCCTCAAGTCCTTCGACAAATTCCTCTCTATGAAAGTCCCCACATGGTCCGACAACACCTACCCTCCGATCGATTTCCAGAACATATGCTACTATTCCGCCCCAAAGAAAAAGCCCTCCCTTCAATCCCTCGACGACGCCGACCCCGAACTCCTCCGCTATTTCGACAAACTCGGCGTCCCCCTTAACGAGCAGAAGCGTCTCGCCAACGTCGCCGTGGACGCCGTCCTCGACAGCGTCTCCATCGCCACCACCCACCGCAAAACCCTAGAGAAGGCCGGCGTCATCTTCTGCTCCATCTCCGAGGCCATCCGTGAGTACCCTGATTTGGTCAGAAAGTATTTGGGGAGGGTCGTCCCCTCCGACGACAACTACTACGCCGCGTTGAACTCCGCCGTCTTCAGCGACGGCTCGTTTTGCTACATTCCCAAGGACACCAAGTGCCCTATGCAGATTTCCACTTACTTCAGAATCAACGCCTTGGAGACCGGGCAGTTTGAGCGGACATTGATCGTCGCCGACGATCGGAGCTTTGTGGAGTATTTGGAAGGCTGCACTGCGCCTTCCTATGACCGAAACCAGCTCCACGCCGCGGTGGTCGAGTTGTACTGCGGGGAGGGGGCGGAGATTAAGTACTCGACGGTGCAGAATTGGTACGCTGGGGACGAGGAAGGGAACGGTGGGGTTTACAATTTTGTTACCAAGAGAGGGCTGTGTGATGGGGCGCAGTCCAAGATATCATGGACGCAGGTGGAGACGGGTTCAGCAATCACGTGGAAGTATCCGAGTGTTGTTTTGGAAGGAGATGATAGTGTGGGGGAGTTTTATTCTGTGGCTTTGACGAATAACTATCAGCAGGCGGATACAGGGACGAAGATGATACACAAAGGGAAGAACACGAGGAGTAGGATTATATCTAAAGGGATATCGGTGGGGCATTCCAGGAACTGTTATAGAGGACTGGTTCAGGTTCTTTCCAAGGCGGACAATGCGCGAAACTCCTCGCAGTGTGACTCTATGCTTATTGGTGACAATGCAGCTGCCAATACATATCCTTACATCCAGGTGGGTACCCACTACCCAGCCAACCTTTTTACTTTTCTTTATCCTTTTAGGTTCTTTTCTTTTGCCTGACAATAAAAGGTGAAAATTTGCCATGATATTTTTGTCTTTGCAGGTGAAAAATCCATCAGCAAGAATTGAACATGAAGCTAGTACGTCCAAAATTGGAGAGGATCAATTGTTTTATTTTCAACAAAGGGGAATAGACTACGAAAAAGCAATGGCTGCTATGATCTCTGGATTTTGCCGTGATGTCTTTAATGAGCTTCCTGATGAATTTGGTTCTGAGGTGAACCAACTCATGAGCTTGAAGCTTGAGGGGTCAGTAGGTTAAACGGCTTGCTAAGCATATCATTGTGCAAGTCCTTGGAGGTAGTGTATTCTGAAGGGTGTGTACATGTATATAGGTGTTGTCTTCAACTGTACTACAAAAGTGCCCTGAAACATCATCAGTTTTCAATCTTAATAAATGATCACTTTCATACTATAGTTTTATTTGTCAATTCACTCTTGATTTATAAATATCCATATAATTGCATGCTTTGATTCAGCTATTTCTGGACAAGTAATCGTTTATTTCAAAGCTCTCTTAGGAAGCTAACAGAAATAAGTGATTATTTCTCCAAAATGAGCTGAACCAAATATATATATTCCTCTAATTGTCCCTCCTCCACTCTGTTTTTACTTAAAATGTCTATTTTGTAGTGATACTGCTTAAAGGCCAATAATTAGCAGTATTCACCTTGATTCTGTAAGCAACTTATTAACCCTCCTATTTTATCTGGCACAGCTTGTAAATAACTTGATGGCCTAAATGAAATTTCCAGTCACTTGTAATTATGACCTTTTTAACAACTCTGTTGTAAATTATAGTCCTAATTTTTTCAGCCTTATCATCCTCTTAGAATCATAAAAAGCATTTACACTTCTAAATGGTGTTCAGGTCATGTCGTGATTGTGTTACATAGGTATGTATCTATGTTGGATACTATATGGATATTTCAAATAATGTTAATTGCTCTGTTAGTTTGGAACCCTTATTTAGAAAGCAAGTTTCAAAATTTATCATGCCTTTGAGCTTGCATGTGTTGCATATTTTTCTTCTTACACTTTTAAGAGTGACGGAGCCAACAGTCACTTAAGCTGGTTCTGTGCCTGAAATGCTGTTGTCATCAGAAGGTAACTGAGAATCTGCCACTCGTACTAATAACATTCATTTTATTGATGTTCTTAAAGTAGTAGATTTGATTGTCTATAACATTTAATAATTTTTTTTTGATTGGTTTACTGATATATCTATTTGTGTAGAATGAGTCTACGACTGCATCTTGCAAAGTATCTTAGAAATTTGATCATTCGTAAGTATCTGTAGAAATATTGGCATCTGCTTAAAGTGTTTTGGTGTTAGTGGTATCACATTTTACTTTACTTTCTTAAACATTAGCAGAACAGTTTCTTCTGCAAATTCATTTTGCAATGCACAACCTTGTTAGTATATCCATTTCTTGGTAGCGGTAGAAAAATGTTGAAAAAGAGTTCAATTTAAGAGGTTTTAGATGATATTTTTATAAATACGCTCTTCAAGCAAAATGCAAGTCTTTAATGATTCTAGAAAGTAATATATGAAATGTTTTAAGATGTTATTTCATAAATGAGTTGAGACTTCTTCATCTTACCCTGCATATTTTGGCAAAACTGATTTTTATTGAAAAAAGCAGCCTTCAATAGAACTACTTTTACTTCCATTAGAGCTAATAAATATGTTTATAGTCCAAAGTCAGCTCTTCTCTGTGGATATTAAAAAATATATGATTCCATTAGTTTCAAAAAACATTTTCTATTTTCATTTTCTAAAATATGTTTTTATTTATAAGTTTTTGTATTTTAGAAACATGTTTGTTTGCTAGAGTATTATTTCTGTTTTCGTTTCAAGTGGGTGGACGAGAGACTGGTGTGAAAGCCAATTCGAATTCAGAAATGGAATCCAAAATTCTTATCATGAACTACATAATGCAATTCACACCCCACCTTCCATCCAACAAAAGCCACTGATAAGATTTTCATTCATTCAACGCTATACATGTTCTTAACCCAATTGAACCAATCCTCTGCTGCTATTACCAAAAGCCAAATTGACCACCCTCTTGTTAACTGACAGTCCATAAGCATTTAATAGCTGCACTAATTGTTCAGACACTATAAATTCCTGTTAATTCATCACCAGTAGAAACTTGTCCAATAAAAAATCCAGCATCTTGATGGAACAATTGAGAATACCATCGTAAAAGGAGAAACTTATCACAAAAGGAACGCACTACATATATCAGACCTCTCTCATAACCATCACCTTCATGCTTCTTTCTCAACATAGTGGGGCTATGACACATCTTTATAACCATTGGAAATTGGAGCTACCATCACGACAAAGGAAACCTCCATGAGAAGTCACCATTGCAAATGGTTTGTAATGGTGACTATTTTAGATTTTTCTTATCTTCTAATGAATGATATCTGCACTATTTAGATGTTCTTATCATGAATATATACTGCCAATTTTTACTGCTATCATTGTTTATGGCTCTATCTGTCTTAAGAGAGGGTCCAATTATTAAATAGCTAGACATATTGAAGTTCTCTGATCTGGACCTAAAATTGCATCATGTTTATTGAGTTGATGTTTGCTACTCCACTGGAACTTAATGCTCGCAGAGAAAGCTTTAGTTCTGTACATGACTGTCATTGCTTAATTATATTATTTACTCACCTTGAGTCCTTTCTGTGCTTCCCCTCCCCTGTTCATAATATGATTATAGTCATCTTTGATACAACCTTGGTTTGTCTATGCTGCAGGTTATTCTTTGCTACTTTTAAGAATTTGGGTTCAACATTATACTTCAAGAAATTATTCTTTTAATGGTGTTTACATTTCCAAGAACACAAGTATTAAAAATATAATTGATCTGGAGTTTGTTAGTAGAAAGTTCCTAGTTTGTTAGTAGAAAGTTCCTAGTTTGTTAGTAGAAAGTTCTTAGGTTGTTGTCTATATAGATGTTGTCTTCAACTGTACCGCAAAAGTACCCTAAAACATTACCAATTTTGAACCTTAATATATGATCACTGTCATCCTAATATCCTATAATTTTGTTTGTCGATTCAATCTGGATTTATATTCATTTATCCATATAATTCCACTATTTCCATTTTATTTCATGTTTTATATTTTGGTCGCTTGTCAAACACTAATTTAATAACCTCTTTTTTATGGAATGGTTTTTCCAACCCGTTGATTGAATACGATTTAGTGACTGCGTGATCTTTTTTACTTTTGTTATTATCCCAACATAGTGTACTCACGCTCATCATTTTATTTGTTCCAAAAGCAGGGAATAAAAATTTGCTCATCTATGTCGAGGTGTAGCTGAATATTCATATTTTTAAATGTCATCAGGTACTTACATTTTCATTGAAGAAATCATGATTAATTAAGCGTGAAATAACAGTACCGATACTTTATCAACGGTGGGGAAAAAAAATACTACAAGCAGGGCATTATGCTGTTTACAGTTATGTGTAGGACGGTGTGGGTTGTAGGCTTTTAGTTATGTGCTAGAGTATTATGCCAATATCATACTAACAAAGTAGCAATTTTATATTTTGTACGATTTCCCTTCATCTATGGTTAGTTGTAATTAGAAATTAGAATATGAGGCGCATATGATATTTTTCAGACTTCAAAACTAGAGCGATAGAAGAGTGGTTCTGTGGCCAGATATGTTAGCGATTGTCTAAGTTTTGTTTTTTTTTTCTTATGCCACTACGATGTACTCTTGCTCAATAACTGAAGGAATGAATCATTTGCTTTGTTCCAAAAGCTCGAGAAAAATGAGAAATAAGAGTTACCTAACATGCACCTATCTTGCTATCTCTATTGATCCATTGAACAGATTCACGTTTTTAAAGGTTATCTCAGTCACAGACATATTTTAGCAAACGAAAGAAGGATGCTCCTTTAACACTTTGTTACAGTCTCTGTTATTTTGTGAATTGCACCTAAATTTAATTAGATAACTTGGGTTCTCGCTCTATTTGGTGGGACCACATGCAACAACGCACGTAATAAAAAAAAAAGTGGTAAAATGAGTCTTAGAAGGAAGAATAATGATCCTCTCACAAGGTGTGAGATAAATGTGAGGAAGAAAGAGATACAAAAGAAAGAATAAAAGCAAGGGACTTGATGGATAATATAACGAGAAAGGAAGAAAGCCAAAAAAGAAAAAAGTGAATATAAAATGACTATAATAAAAGAGATATAAGAAAATTTAATTTGCATAAAAAATTGCATCACTAATATCTATCTACACATATTAATCTTTCATATTAAAATATGATTTCATCCTTCCGACATGTGGCTTGTTTAGTGTTATTGAACTCCGTCTGGTCTTTTATTTAATCAAGATACTGGGTAACTGTCACTAGTTCTTCTAGTAAATCAACGCTAGAGTGATAATTTTCGTCATAAATGTAACAAAGAGTTATATATTTAACATATAGTTGTAATATAGTAATTAAAGTCACCTAAATTAATTATCAGGTCTCATGTTTAATTTTCCCTTTTGAGACTTGCACTAAAAGCTTGTTTTTTTACAAGTTACTCACCGCAAACCCATTAGTAGAAGGAAAATCTATTTTTCTTTCCTTCCTACATCTGTGTCTTGGGAAGTGTTATTTGCCCTATATCAGTTACATGATATGTGGTTGTTTTCATTAGTTACTATGCAAAACAAATAAGTGACGTACATTTTACAAAGTTAGTTCAACTCATAAATCAGGAATTAGTACGCTACTTACTTCAACCCGATATGTAGTTAGTTCTAACTGGTTTATCTATCAAGCTACGTGAAATGGTAACTACGTCTATACTGATTTACCAACTGATTTGGCCTCCACAATCCGACTTCAATAACGCTCTTTTTTTCAACACTATAAACATCTTTTACATGAAAAATTTTTAGTTAAGTCAAGTAGCATCATTATTAATAGTAAAAATTTTCTTTCGTCTAATAGAATTACATACTCGTAACTCAAACTTGTAATCATTAATTAATTTGAAATAACCTAACAATTCGTTTTGACAGTTCTTAAATTGTGATTTAATTAAACATACAAAAGCAAAAAAGACAAATAATTTAGAACAAAACACATAACTCTATATGTGTTTTTAGTTAGTTTTGTTTAATTAAAATTAAATTTTCACTTTCTTTCTTATGTAGACTTTTAATACAAATCTTTATTATACAAATTATCAAAATAAAAGACAAAACAAGTAACTAACAAGGCAAGACATCATCCCCAAAAGAGATAGAAAAATATCTCCACAATTTCACTGAACATGGTCAACACAAGAGTGTTGTTCTTGTCCCTTGTTATCTAAGAAAAAGGTTCAGGGTAGGGTCTCATCAGACCGTGTCCTTCTTTCATTGATCACTCTGAAAACCAAGCATAACACCATCTCAAAACTGCAATCATAAGAGCTACCTCCAATATTGTCTGACCATTATTTTAAATTGTGATTGTGTTTGTGGCTATTATGATTGCAGGCATTATTACCTACTGGAACAATTTGTTGTGGCATGAAATTATTATATTTTATACTGAAATTATTTTTAAGTGAATTATACAACTCAACTAATCTTATTTTTAAGAAGTAAATAAGTTATTACGCCCAATTTAACCCATTTTAACATGGGTAATTCTTATGATTTTTTTTATTATACCTCACAGACCTGTTCACGTAGAGGCACACACGGCACGGTCATCTAGATATAATGTTTGTGTTGAGTTTTATTCTTTTATTATTTAATATCAAAATTAATAAATTATTAAACATATTAAAAGACAAGAGTTTAATTTAAAATTTATGTTACCAACAACAACGATAAAGGACAATGCTAAATTATTCGCATCTTTAACAAGACGACCATAATATAAACTCTAAAAAGACACAATATTCCTAGGTAAAAACAACACATCAACTTTGACAAAGACCAAGTTACAGATCCTCATAAACAAAAATAAAAAAAAAAACTACAACGATTAGTTCAAGGCATAGTTGACTGTTGATAATCCTAATTCATATTGGCTTCCCCATGACTGCAAGTCAATTTGCCTGTAAAAGTGCCTGCAACGTTTAGAGATCACGAGGTAGTGGACGGAACGTGTGAGAATAATACAATTTGATGTTAGATGTTATTTTATTTTTGTTACAAAAGAGGACTTAGATGTTTGACCTATTGTGTAGAGAGAGAATCTAAGTGAAAATTAAAAAAGACATGATCTCACTTGATTATGGCTGATGAAATTTTTGGTCGTAAAGGAAGGAAGGAAATTAAACAAAAGCCCCTAGATCAAGTTAGGTCACATGATTCCATTAGTATATTGTTAAGCATGATGCTTGCATGACCACGATAATACCCTAATTACATATTTATTTACATCAAATAATTTATCATATGATTATGAAACAATTCTCCATGTTGAGCCCATCTACATAATTAACTGTCACTAGTAAAATTAATGTGCCTTTGAGATGCAATTTTGAACATGGATCCTTCAATATAGAAGTATCAGAACGACTTTGGTTAGAGGCAGCTACACTGAATAATACACTCCCAAAATATCCTGGACCACCTACACATGGGGGGAAAAGTACAGTTATTATTATACAAGAATGTATGGTGTTACAACTACAAGTACCATATAATAATCAAGTATCCACAATAATATAATATAGCAAATCAAAAAGTTTTACACCGATAGTATATTAATAATTAAACTTTTATTTTATTTGAATATTGATTATTTTGTCCTAGTTAATCTAACTATGAGCCAAACAAAGAGATTTAATTTTCATTTTTGTGAGATTCCTTACTTGAAATTGTTATTTATAAATACAAAATCTCTAATCATCGAATTGAATCTTACTTATTACCTGTCTCCACCTTTATATAAGCAATTTTAATCTCAACCATCTGTATCCTTAAGGAAAAAGTAACAAGATTCTTTTTCTGTTTCAGATTGCTTGTTGTATCCTCTTTTTTAACTATAGGAACTAGGATTGGAACTTAAGTTATTACTTTAGGGGCAAGCAAGCGTTGCCATACATACACAGATGTGGTGGCACAACACAACACACCAACACCAACATAGTTACCAGCTACTTCCTTTATCTTTTCCTCACTTCACGTGGTTTTCTACTTTTCCTACCTTTCCCTTTCAGTGGCAAATGTGAGGTGTGGGTTGGATCCATTCAAAGATTATCTACCAAGTACCGACCAATCTCTCCTTCTTTTTGCCACCGCTAAATATTTATTAAGTTAAATAAAAAGAGAGGAAGGAATTTGAGAAAGCGTTGGTGTCCACCGAGTCCCTTGTGTTGGCTATGTCCACCAAAATATGTAAAATTTCCTTATAAAAAAATAGTGTGAATATATTTGTTACATTTAATTAGAATGACGTGTTATGTTTGTTAAATATTAATTTTTACATGGGCAGGTAATTCTATCACTTTATTCAATTATTCTTATATTTTGTCATAATTTAAAACTTTTTTCTAGTTGTATTCGTTTGCTTGTTTTTCTGCCTTGTTCTCTTCTGCTACATTGTTTTGTCTTTGTTTTTATTTATTTTATCTCCCTTGCCACCTGTCTATGTCGCCATGGTTATTTCGTTGTGAGCTTATTTTGTTATTCCCTTTATACTCATTTTGAATATTAGTGTCTTAAAACTTATTTTGAAATAACCCGCACACAATTTGGTTTTTAGTTAAAATAGAACCGCGACAGTTTAGTATACTAATCTTTTCAATTTGATGGCCGTTGATGATTTAATAATACTACTATCTAATAGCCTTTCTTCTACTAACTAGTATGATCTGAATGTGACAAATTGAGTGTTACTAGATGATGCAATGGTCATATTTTTGTCTGAAAATCATACCAAAATTAGATGAGAACCACGTGAGATCATTATTGCTAATTCAATTGAATGAGGAAAAGAATAATCGTACACTTTATGTGAAAGGCTAACATCTAATACAGTTGTCGCTTCCCATGATCATGAAGGTGGTCAATTAATGGTTAATTCATTAGTAACATGTAGGTGGGACACACCGGATAATTAAAAAAGAAATAGAAGAAAAGAAAAATATATATGGCCATGGGATTTCAGAATCTTAAGTTCAGTTAAGAAGCTCACGTTATGTGGATTTTCTCAAATGCTTTTGTGGCGTTAACGTCAAGGATGTGAAAAACCGTTCTTCCACATTACAAAAGGACAACAACAACACGACTTGGTTTTCTTCCATTTCAAACTTCCTTGCTGTTTCGTCGTGTTTGGGTTTTCCTTGCAAAGTTTGAAGCTTTTTCCCATAATTTGTCACCCAGATAAGTTTATTCCTCTTCCCAAATTCTGGGGTTCTGTTTCACCTTGTTTGATGTCCCTCTCTGAAATAGAATTTGTATTAGTATTAACAAATCCTAATTGAGTGAGAAGGACACGTTTGTGTTGAATGTTTGTGTTACCCGAGCCGTTATGGTAAGAGGATAACCCAGTCAATTATCATTGACACCACTTTGAGATTTGGAACTTGCTTCAATTAAAGATTTTGTTCTTCTACTTTCACATGTGCTTCATATAGGCTATGTTCTATGTATGAAGCTGGTCATCTTGGTTATGATAAAAATGCTTGTTTGTTGTCATGTTGTCCATCATTTCCTTGGCTTTTGGATACTTCCATGTTAATTATATCTCGTGTTCTTTCATGCTAGACTGTCTTTATATTTCTCGTTCTTTTTGGAAGACCTTTTAATTGGTTGTCTTGTGTTCTTGGCTTGACTTGATTAAACTTTGAGTGGTGTGGTGCAAGAGAACTGGTTGTTTGGATTAGTTTCTTTACTGTTGGATTGAAAATGGTAAAGAAAAAGAAGCAAGTGGGAGAAATAAGGGAGGATGGTAAAGTGGGAGATACCGGCCCCAGAGCATATGACAACGATACTGTGGTATTTATAACCATGTCTCAAGAATTGAAGAATGAGGGGAACAAGCTGTTCCAAAAGAGGGATCTTGAAGGGGCTATACTAAAATATGAGAAAGCCCTCAAGTTGCTTCCGAAAAATCATATTGATGTGTCCTATCTGCGGAGCAACATGGCTGCATGTTACATGCAGATGGGACTCAGTGAGTTCCCAAGGGCTATTCATGAATGTGATTTGGCTCTTGAAGTGACACCGAAATATAGTAAAGCTCTGTTGAAGAGGGCAAGGTGCTATGAGGCTTTAAATAGGCTGGATTTAGCTCTACGAGATGCCAGTACTGTTGTGAAGATGGAGCCAAATAATGTCATGGCATTGGAGATCTTAGAAAAGGTGAAAAACGCACTTGAGGAGAAAGGATTAAGAGTAAATGATACAATAATTGAGTTGCCTCCAGATTATGTTGAGCCTCCTCATGCTTTACCTACAGAAAAGGCATTGAAAGAGAAGACGCACAAGAAGAAGGGAAGTAAAGAGGAAGAGAAGGCTCCTGATAACAAAATTCCAGAAAAGCAAACCAACGAGAAGAAGGCTGAGGGTGATATTATAGTCGTAGAGAAGAAGATCAACACATCCACGAAGAAGGCCAAGGAAAAAAATGATGAGAAGAAGGCTGATATTAAGGAAGTTATAGAGGAAAGAAGTAATGGAAGAAGGGAACCTGTTCCTAAGAAAACAGCTAAACTTATTTTTGGTGATGATATAAGATGCGCAGAACTGCCTATTAATTGTAGCCTCTTCCAGTTAAGAGAAGTCATTCATGACCGATTTCCAAGCCTGGGAGCTGTTCTTGTCAAATACAGGGACCAAGAAGGTGATTTGGTCACAATCACTTCTGATGATGAATTAAGATGGGCTGAAACAGGATCTAATGGTTCTATCCGACTGTACATAGCAGAAGCCACTCCTGGTCAGGATCCACTTTTTGAGAAACTTAAAGTGAAGGAGATGGAAGTGGTTGGTATCAACAATGCACCTGAGAATGGTTGTGTGGGAAAGGCAAAGGAAATTGTCAGCTCTTCTTGCATTGAAGATTGGATAATTCAGTTTGCCAAACTGTTCAAGAATCATGTTGGGTTTGAATCTGACAGATGTTTGGATTTTCATGAACTTGGGATGAAGCTCTATTCCGAGGCTTTGGAGGAGACGGTTACAAGCGAAGAAGCACAAGGCGTATTTGACATGGCAGGAATTAAGTTCCAAGAGATGACTTCTCTTGCATTGTTCAACTGGGGAAATGTACATATGTCTAGGGCAAGGAAGAAAGTATATTTCACAGAAGATTCTTCCAAAGAGCATCTATGTGAACAAATCAAAAGTTCATATGAATGGGCACTGGAAGAATATGCAAAAGCGGGAGAAAAATATGATGCAGCCATTAAAATTAAGTCAGATTTTCATGAAGGCTTCCTGGCACTAGGGTTGCAGCAGTTTGAGCAAGCAAAACTTTCTTGGTATCATGCACTCGGTAGTAATGTAGATTTACTGACATGGCCTTCCACTGAGGTTCTTCATCTTTACAACAATGCTGAGGAAAATATGGAGAAAGGAATGCGGATATGGGAAGAATCAGAAAAACAGAACTTAAGTAAAACATCTAAATCAAATGATGATAGATTGCATTTGCAGAGCATGGGGTTGGACGGACTTTTCAAAAATATATCCTTAGATGAATTTGCAGCACAGGAAGCACATATGAGGTCTCAAATAAATCTCCTATGGGGTACCGTGCTATATGAACGCTCAATTATGGAATTCAAATTAGGGCTACCAATATGGCATGAATCTCTAGAAGTTGCAGTTGAGAAGTTTGAACTTGCTGGAGCTTCTCCAACAGATATAGCTGTAATTTTGAAGAACCACTGTTCAAATACTTCAGTAGATGGTACATTTTCAAGATAATTAGAAATTTTTAGTTATGTATATATAATGATATATATTAATATATGTTACCTTTTTCACTGACAGGTCTTGCCTTCAATATTGATGAAATAGTACAGGCATGGAACGAGATGTACAAAGCTAAAAAGTGGCAGAGTGGAGTTCCATCATTTCGTTTGGAACCCTTATTCAGAAGGCGAGTTTCAAAAATTTATCATGCCTTTGAGCTTGCATGAGTTGCGTATTTTTCTTCAAGTACTTGAAGAGTGATAGAGCCAACAGTCACTTGGGCTGCTTCTGTGCCTGAAATGCTATAGTCATCAGAAGGTAACTGAAAATCTGACAGCCATACTAATGAAGTTCATTTCATTGATGTTCTTAAAGTAGCAGATTTGGCTGTTTATAACATTTAATAATCTCCTTGATCAGTTTACTGATATATCTGTTTGTGGAGAATGAGTCTGTGACTGCATCTTGCAAAAGTAACTTAGAGATTTGAGCATTCACACGTATCTGTAGAGCCTAAAATGTTGTTAGAGCAGTTTCTTTTGCATATTCATTCTACAATGTACAAGCTTCTCAGTATACATACATTGGCGGGTAGCAGTAGAAAATAGTTGAAAAATAGTTTAGGAGGTTTTAGATTATATTTCTAATAAATATGCTCTTCAAGCAAAATACTAGTCTTCAATGACTCTAAGAATATATGAAATGTTTTAAGATGTTATTTGATAAAATAAGTTGAAATTGCTTCATCATACCCTACATAGTTTGGTGAAACTGGTTTTTATAGAATAAAGCTGCCTTCAATAGAATTACTTTTTTTGTTTATTATGAATCTTTTTTTTATTATGATAGAAATACTTTTACTTCCACTAGAAGTCTAGAACTAATATACATGTTTATAGTCTAAAGTCAACGATTCTCTGTGGATATTTAAAAATATATGGTTCCATTTTGTTTCAGAAAACATTTTCTATTTTCATTTTCTAAAATACGTTTTCATATTTTAGAAACTTGTTTGCTTGCTATTATTTTTGTTTTTGTTTCAAGTTGGAGGACGAGAGACTGGTGCCAAAGCCAATTAGAAATGAAGTTCATGTACAGATGAATATTGCAATTCACACGCCACCTTCCATCCAACAAAAGCCACTGATAAGAGTTTTACTCATTCAATGCTATACATGTCCTTAACCCAATTGAACCAATCTTCTGCTACTATTACCAAAAGCCAAATTGACCACCTTCTTGTTAACTGATAGTCTATAAGCATTCAATAGAGGCAATAATTGTTCAAATACTACAAATTCCAGTTAATTCATCAATAGCAACTTTTCCAATAAATAATCCAGCATCTTTTCAGAACAATATTGAAAACACCTTTGAAAAAGGAGAAACTTATATCAATAGAAACACAACATATATCAGATCTCTCTTATAACCATCACCTTCATGCTTCTTTCTTGACATAGCGGAGCCAAGACACATCTTTGTAGCCATTAAAATTTATAGCTACCATCATGACAACAGAAAACTCCATCACTATTAGTTTAATTTTTTTCTTATCTTCCAATGAATGATATCTGCACTATTTTGATGTGTTTATCATGAATATATACTGCCAATTTGTACTGTTGTCATTGTTTATGGCTCTATTTGTCTTAGTAGAAGGACTAATTATTAAATAGCTAGATGTTTTGAAGTTCTCTGATCTGGACCTAAAATTGCATAACGTTTGTTGAAATGATGTTCGCTACTCCAGTGTAACTTAATGCTCACAGAGAAAGCTTCAGTTTTGTACATGACTGCCATTGCTTAATAATATTATTTACCCTCCTTTAGTCCTTTCTATGCTTTCCTTTCCTAATATGATTGTAGTAATCTTTGATGACAACCTTGGTTTGTCTATGCTACAGGTTATTCCTTGATACTTTTAAGAATTTGGGTTCAACAATATACTTCAAGAAATTATTCTCTTAATGGAGTTTACATTTCCAAGAACACAAGGGTCTACAGGTTCCTTTACACATTGGGAAGAAGGCGTAGCAGGAATTACCTTTTACTTAGTTTCTGCCTTCGCTCATTTTGCCTTCCCATTAATTATTAGATTTCTAGTGGTTTGTAGGATGTTAAATGTGTACCAAAAGCAGCAGTTTTTTTTGTTATTTATCGATGTGCAAACTTCTCTTTGTTCTTTGTTGAGTTAGTCTCTTTCTGAATGAGTTCTCCTCGTGTAGTATTAAACTTACCAGTTGCAATGCATTCTGCTATAAATATCACAGATACAGATATGTTTCAAAATTCTTCAAGAGTGTATATTTTAATTCTGATTGGTTCATGGTATTGATGGTGTTTATTTAAAATAGTTTTGAATCAGAATAATATATATTGAACACAGAAAATTATTAATGCATTTTGCCTTTAAGAAAAGCCTGTACATTTGTTGACTCTGCATTTCATTTGCACTTAATATATATTTAGTAACATGGTTGATATTAAAGTTACCTTTACAAACTTGCTCTGGTAAGAGTAGTGTAAGTTGCACATTCCAAAAATGTTTAGCCGTACATAAATGTGTTGGTGTCTACAGTCAAACTCTAGTGTTCAAATCTAATAAATGCGCGTGGTCTGGTTTATTGTGAGAAGATTTGAGCGCATGAGTAAATAATAAAGTTTTGTTTAGATAAAGTTATCAAAAAGCATTTTAAAAAAATTAAATATTTCTATAAATTAAAATTAGGTTATATATAAATTAGTTTATAAAAACTCTTCTATTAGTAGTTTCTTTAAAAAATAATTTTAACTTCTACATAAATTAATTGTAAATTATAAAAAAAATTATTTTTATTTTTTCTTCTAAAAATGTTTCTAAAATTTATTCAAACTGACTTAAGGATATGATTGATTAGCCATTGAAAAAAAAATACATTTTTGAAAAATAAACTCAATTTCATAACATTTCTGTACTCATGACCAAGACATGATATGACGATAAAACAACAAAATGAATGATAAATTATAGAAAGCATCCCACAAACACCAGACATGAACACTACTAGCCCGTAACCACTACGGCACAGCAATCATATCTAGTGTCTGGGATCAAAGCATTAGAAGATGGTATTGAGGAGCAGACACGTTCTAAAACTCAATTGTCTCACCTAATAAAAAAAAAATCCCCTAAGATAGGTCTCACAGGATCCGCTGGCTCTAACTGAACTATTTCACCATATTGCAAATATGATTTCATAAGGAAGGTGGTCCTCATTCATGAGCAATCAGCAAAATAGAAACCAGTCATCGGGCACAACTCTCGACTCGGTCAAATACAATTCATTACTTTACGGATATAATAATGAGCACCATCACTCTGGTTCAAACATCTTTATTACACATACATCAGAATGTCATTACATTATGCACAGACAATATAGATCGCTCCACCAGGCATCTACATCCGGGGGATAAAGGGAAAAAGATAGATATGTGTACAATTTTTCTTAGACGGGGAAATAAAAACATGCGAAATAAAGCATAATTACATTCTTCATGCCATTTTATGTACATTTTTTAACTATCCAAACAGTAGCCATAAATATGTACAGAGAATTGTTCACCAGGCAAATTACAGAATTCTCTCGTTCTCCTGGTCTATTCTGGCCGAAAGCTTATCAAATTTGGAAGATCAGTTGATTGAAGTTTCT
Source organism: Pachyrhizus erosus (assembly GCA_026544285.1). Lineage (NCBI taxonomy): Eukaryota > Viridiplantae > Streptophyta > Magnoliopsida > Fabales > Fabaceae > Pachyrhizus > Pachyrhizus erosus. The sequence goes on from JAMLFT010000362.1 coordinate 24,265, forward strand.
TAATTTCAGAAGCAGTAACTTTGCAAGACTCCAAGGTAAGAGTGCGCAAATTCTTTAAAGGCTTCAAATACCGTAGTCCTTCATTGGTTATACGAGAATTTGAAACATTTAGCGACCTCAGTGCCGTCATTCCTGTATCAAGACACAAAGATATACAAAGATGTGTTAACCAAAGCAAAACAAAGTTTTATTTGATCCAATTACAGGGCAAGGCTGAGGAATTAAAAACCAATACAAACAAATAATATTCTCCATCTAATTTTTCTTTTCTTTCATATTTAATTCTGATTATCCGGCCACTCAGTTGCCAAATGATCTATGGGTTACATGTGTTCCAGTAGTGATTACAGCTAGCAACCTTTTGTACAAAAATAGTGCGAATTGTCAGTGTGCCAAGTGCACATTACATGTGGCGCTTAAGTAAAAAAGCCAAAATCAAATTTGGAATTGACTAGCCATTCAAATTACAGTCTTGCGTCTGTATTTCATCTGCCAAACAATTATTTTTTAGGAGTTTCGAAGGGTATAAAAAGTAATGAAGGCAAGCAGAAAATACCAGATATCAATTCCAAAGTTTTATCTGTCAAGCTGCAATTCTGGGACAGGTTTAGCTGTGTCAGGGAGACAATTTCTCTTATATTTTTTACACCAGCATCAGTTAATCTTCCACCACATATTTCAAGGGATTGCAAGTTCTTGAACGCTGAAAGATGGAGAACAAAAGAGGAATTAAAATTTAAGCCACCAAGATAACCAGTAACCTTAGGCACAAAGTTATGTAAACCCATATTTTCCCATTATGTCAAACTTTCAATCAGTGATCATTTCATATAATACACTAAACACATGAAAAAAATAGTTGGTGTTGAATGGGATTTCCAAGAAGTATTGCCTCCATTTAATGCTGTTTTGTTTGTATCAGGCCATTACTCATTACACCGTTTGCTCTCAAGTATAGGCATAATGAAAGCTTAAAGAAGAGAATTTAAAAAAAAATTATACAAACCAAAATTTTCCATTATATTTACATCAATTCTAGAGTGGAACATGTAAAATAAGATTCCCATCATAGTCTACAGGCAGAGAAAATATTCAACTTCAAATTTGTAAGTATTTATAAAACACAAACTACTTATAGAAGGTGACTTGGTTTGGCACCACTTGTTCGTCAAGTTCAGCAGTTTCAGATTTTTCTTACAACATAAGAATAAAAGCACAAAATACTATATTCTCTGGACTGATTATAACATTTTCATGAAAAAATCAGAGTGTGTTGCTCGATACCTATATGATAAAGACCAAATCCAAAAAAAAAGTTGACTACACTGTTATATCTTACAAGTTAACCCCTATTATTCCAGATGAATTCCCATTTCAAATGTAGAGACTACTCAGCTATATCTTACAAGTTAACAAAGTCAACTAGGCAACTAGCAATCATGTAGGTTAAAGAAATATGCTGTTAGGAATTGCATAAATAATACACTAAAAATCAACTATAGACTAAATTTGATATAAACATACATCGTAAAAACTGAGTTCCATTGTCAGAAATGTGTGCTCCAAAGAGATCCAATGTTATCAATCCACTCAAACCTGTTAAAGATGAGTTAATCAGACAGCTAGAATTGAAACTATATAAGCAAAATTAGTTACGGCGTGCATAGAAGTTAATTGCATGTCAATATGGACAATCAAATAGTAAAATAAATCTTATAGCTGGCACCTTGTACAAAAGGAACATGATCCTGGACAGCTCAGGGAAAACACAATATACGATTGGTTTGATACAGTTTTGGATTGAATTCATTGTATACAGGATAGTGTCAAAATTAAAACCTTTATTTAAATCAACAATCTAAATTAAAGATCTAATGTTGCAACTTGCAATATGTTGTGGCCTCGCACCCTGCCTTGGCAAGATCTAGGTATCAGACTTGGATTAAACTGTAGAGATTGCTGATAGGTTTAAGTAGAAGAATTGCACCTTGGCAAAGATCTAATGTTGATGATTGCTCACAACTAGGCTATACCCTCTATATATACGAAACCATTCATACGACAAAAGCATTGGTCTAAAGAAAAAATGATCTCAGGTGAATCCACATAAAAGGGGGAAAAAAACAATTGTACCTTCAGTTCTTCTACTATAGCTAATGTGTGGTTTTGATTTTGGTCCTCCAATAATTTTTTGAGTGAATTTAATTTCAATTTTTTTAATTATTTCAATTAAGTCCCTATGTCACTTTCCTTTTACTTAAAACTCTCAAATTCTCATTTTCCAATCAATCTTCACAAGTTGAATTAAATAAATCATTTTCAAGTTTCAACATTCTTTTGCTCCAAACTCACCAACTAAAATATCAAATTTCACCAAGAAATAAAAGAAATCCAAAATTTTCCTCTACTTCAAACCCTAATATCCCATTACTAAATCCTTTCAAGTTTATCAAATTTCCACTAAATTTCTAACTTCAAAAGTTTAAATTATTTCGTATCCTAAATCCATCATAAATCCCCAATTATTCGTATAGAAAATAAGTTTTAAGTTATAAAATTAGAGGGAATTGATTTGCTTGAAAAAAAAAAAAACTGGGGAAACTAAAATCACAAAGTCTAAACTAGAGGGACAAAAAGTGTAGTTAAGCAAAAGAAAAAATAGTTGATACATGAATGTGCACATGCTTACTGGTAAGATTTCTAAGTCCATCATCGGTAATCTGTCGGGCATCCAGATTAAGTGATTTAAGTCGTGTCAATCCTGACAGCCTTGTCAGGCCATTATCAGTTACTGTGGTGAATGACAGATTTAAATCTTCCAGTTTTTTTAAACCTGGATAAAAACAAGAACCACATAATCAACACGTGCATTTTATGTATTGTCTGTAAAGATCTCCAACAATACACAATATGTGTGTGCATGCATTTGTAGATGTAATATAAAACATCTAGAAAAACAGATGCTCATATTTAGACAGTGTTTAGTTTAAGGAAAGAAATCCTGAAACCATATAAGATGTTTAAAATCAAATTAAATGTCACAAGCAGTAACCTCATCCTAGCACCACAGGGCCAGATCGGTAACACAGATAATTTAAAAAAAAACAAAAACAAATCACAATTTGATAACTCAAAGGGCTTTCTGAAATTTATCTACCAACATATCAACAATCTATGATCACATTCCAAGACAGCCTCAGATTTAACACAATAATGGTAGAATAAAGCATACAATTTATTGTCAGTTTTCTTACTAAAAAGCTTACAGTGCAAAATGAATAAGGTGCTGAATAAATATTTTCTAGCAGTGAAACACAACCAACAAATATAGTAACATATCAATGATCTAATTTCAACTTGTCTGCCAATGAACTCCTAATAGTTATTGAGTTTTTATTTTTATTTGATAACCAGATACAAGATTGTGTCATCAACCTGATATACATCGCAGCCCGCTGTTCCCAATGTCAGTATCAGACAACACTAGACTTTTCAAGAGTGTGAGACCTGAAAGAACAAATTACTATGAATTTCATACCATAGGTTATATTATTTGATTCCTAAAATATCAAATTTTCACAACAATGAGGAATCTTTTCCCCTTCAGAAAGCATTATGATAAACAAATTAAGTAAATTAAAAGAAAAATTATAAGCAAAACTGAATTAAAACCACTAGACCAAGCATCATGTATATGTACATTCTAAACACAATATCTAGGCTAAATGCTGGCTTAAATTCCCACTATAATTTTGTAAATCTAATTCAAATATTCTAGTTGGTTTATGCCACGTTCCATGTGGCTCTATTCCATCTCAATTTTATTGTCTCACAAGATAGGAGGATTTGAATAATCAAAGTATGCCATTCAGCTGAAAATGCCATGAAGCTATAAAACCGCAATGCCTCATGTCATAAATCCCCAAGCACATATCAAGAAAACATTGAAAAAGTACAACAAATCTATATATAAACTTTGAACAACACAATGGCCATTTAAATCTACCAAAAGGAAAAAGGTAAAATCTAGTGCAAACCTGTCAAATTAGAAAGTCCATCATCACCTATCCTGCAAGAATCCAGATTCAAATACTCCAAATTTGTTAAACCTGCGAAAAAAATAATGATATAAAGGATAATTGGAAAAAAAATAGAACAGGGAACAAGTTCCATGCATGATGACTGATGATAGTCAATGTCCCAGTAGCATTAATGCACCAACTTGTGGAGTACAAAAGTAGTTGTTATCCCATAAGCAATTAAGAATGTTAAGGGTTGATAAGCTTAAGAGATCAAATGAGCAATTTTTTTCAGACATTTGAAGGGTATAATATAATGTGCACCTAATAATTCTAAGTGCTTTTCAATTTTTTGTTTCAGTTTCACGTGCCCTTTTACACCTTTAGAGAAGGGAGGGTAATCACAATATGAGAGAAGGATAAGATATCATCCAAAACAAATGTTGTGCAGATATTAACAACAACTCATGTACCAAATAATAATAGCGACAATAAATTTCCACAAACAGTGGAAAGAGATATTTGAGGCTAACACTAGACTTTCTACTTCATATTTATTTACAACACATTTACTTCAAAAATTGAGATTAATTCATTTAAAATTATCAGTGTTTGAAGGACTCTTAAAAAAGATATAATGTAGAAAAGGTTTCCCACCTCTCCTTTTGCCTGTTTTTTTATTCTATTGGCAAATGTTAATTGATAGATTTTGTTAGTGGGAGGGATTCAAACCCACAACCTCTCCCTCCCCCCTTCTCCCTTCAACCACCAAGCCAACCTTATAACTCCCCTCTCCTTTTTTTGCAGATAGAAAAGAAGCATGAACAATGCTCAGAATGTTAATGTAACATTATTGAAAGTAAAAGGAATTAAAAACATAAGGGAGAAGTCCATCTCAAATTTGTTTTCAACATCTGAAAAGGGGAAAAGAAATTAAAGAGACAAATCCAGACATATTGTAAAAATCAAGAATCTTCTTAATTTAGGGAAGCAGCATGTGGATAAAATAGCCACTCTTGTTAGAGACATTGATGTCCCAAGTACCTTTCAGATGAACCAAACTTTCATCTGTAATTCTATTAAAAGCCAAGCTTAACCTCTTCAAGCTTTTAAGACCTGCAGGAAAGGGAGTGCATACTGTAAAACCAAGAATCCAATGATTTGCCATCCTTAGAGCAACACGTAAGAAAATGAAAACGGAAGTCCACAAATTTGGTCATCAAATATCAAAGTTACCAGAAATTTTCTCAAATCCATCATCAGAGAGACCGCATCTGTTGAGATTTAAGCATGCCAAGGAAGCTAAGGCTGTACCAAAAAAATATATGATTAAAGAACTAATTAAAAAAAAATTAGGCATTGGAATTATAAGTAAATATGAGTTTCCAAGTTCAAACATAGTATTTGCTGGTTTAGCACCATTTGATTGCATGCTGGACTATTCAAATCCTTAATTTTCCAAATAAAAATGACAGAAAGCTCATGCATAACAGAAAGACTTCCAGAACAAAAAAAAAATTGTCTAAAATTATGAAAAAATCAAATGAAATGGCACTTCAATGAATAAAATGAGAATTTATTTTTACCATGAATAGACTCTAAACATGCAGCAGTAATATTGCATCCTTCAACATTTAATGTGGTAAGCTTCTCCAAACCTGTAAACCAGAAAGGCAGAAAGCAATACCCAGGTAATGTATACTGCAGAAAACAGAATAACATAACACATAAAGCAAACTACATTATGAACTTATTCAATATAGTAAAACTCTATTTTGATGTTAGTCAGAGAATGGTATTTTCATTTGAGAGTGGACATTGAGAACTAGAGATATGCTTATGCTGATGTGCACAAAATAGCAGCAGCAGTTATAGTCATTTTAAGACACCTGTAATGGATGGAAAAAACTGGAAAAATACCTCTTAAATAGGTAATCCCAATATCGGTAATACTGCTGTTCGAAATTTGTAACTCCTTCAAATTTATAAGCTCTGAAACATTATACACCAACAGTTAGCTCAAAAGGATCGTTGCCAAGCTTCCTGAATCTAAAAGTAAGAAAGACCTGACGATAAGTGCAGCAATTGATTTAACTTGCAAAACAACATATTCCAGTATAAACTCAACTAAGAAAGATAGGATCAACCTTACATCGTTGTACACACAGAGAGAGAACACTCGTATGAATAATTGTTTTTACATATAAGGTACACAATACTCAACTCAACCATAAACATGGGCTAATTCATGCTTGCATGTACAGCATCAGAAACTTATTTTTTGAACAAGCATGCAAACGGTAACAAATGCCTATCTAGCTAGAATGGCACTTGCACAGGTTTGAGTCAAGCATTATAATTCCTATCCCCATACCTGTTTTTTAAGAAAATATTTGTCCCCAGATCCATTCCCATACAGGTAGCAACTTTGGTGTCCATCCCCCTACCCTATGGTTACCTAGATACCCTCACCTAGACTACCCATACTTTAGTTAAATCAAAGTGTTAATTCATATCACAATCATAAAGTTGTTAGACATCTGCTCCTCAGCCAGTAACTTGAAAAACAACTTAGCAGTGACAGTGTAGCACAGAGCACTTGTAAAGGATTTACATTTACCTTAGCAGGGGCTTAACCAGGAACTTGTCAAATGCAAATCCTTGTCTTGCTCCATTCAACCAACCCTTGGGGTTAAAGTTTCTAGAAGTCTAAAACAATGATTTCATAAGAAATAGTAACCCCACACCCAAAAGAGACATCAATGAATATTAGAGTATTATTTTGGTAAATACAGAAGACAATATCGTGACATGTGCAGTTTAAGTGGTTGTCTAGAGTATTTGTTGAAGCAAAATACCCGTGTTTACGTGTGCATTACTTTATCACCAGACATATAATAGATAGGTTTTTGTTTATGGCTTCTCTTTGGTGTTTCACTCATTATAAGAGGATTACTGTTTGACTTGTACAGAGATTGGAGAGCTCTGAGAAAGGAAAAAAACAAGCATATGCAGTGCCTGAAGGCTCCTTGTGAAAGCATGGGGGAAGGTACACAGCCTTCCCCTTGCATATGCAAAGAGGCTCTATTCGGATGAGAACCCATGACCAACCCAGTCACCAAGCCCTGAGAAAGGAAAGCACCCAAAAAAATAGAAAGCCAAATTTGGAGAACAATGTTCCCCCACCCAGATTTTGGTTTAGCCATCCTTATTTGTCAACTAGGAATAAGAATCAATGCAAGTAAGACACTGGGTATCATATGTCATACAAAAGCTAAATTCAGATAATTAACTCATGAATCCTACACAATGCAGAGACACAGTAATACCACCTTTTTACAACATTAATAAACCTGAAATGCAATAACTACGATTAAAAATCATACCAACTTATGATCAATACCTGAGATCGACTTCATGTCTGAATCGGTAACACATTTACAGCATCCAATATTAAGATACCCAAGCTTTTTCAAACCTGTATTTAAACAAAAATCAAAGGAAATTAAATCTATAACCTAGTAATCCATAATTAAGTTTCTATAAAGGGCACTCTAAGCAAGATAGCATCTGATAATATCTAAATAATGAGTCCCTTAAAGAAGCCAATGAAGGTTGGCTCAACTAGTACAATCAAACAGCCTTGACTCTAAGGTCCAGGGAACAATTCCTGTTAAGCACAGGCAACAGCAACCAAGCACCCTCAACCCCCATTAGCCAATAACAATGAAGAACAATCATCTAACTTCAACGTTAAAGTCCATGTCAAGTGACCCATTATATAGAATAATGATCATATTCAGGCCACCCAATCAACCATCCATATCTCATACCTAACTATATACTAAGAATTGTGTTTCAGATCACTAGTTATAAATTGATTTATAAAAATATCAGTTACATTGGGAATAAGTTAACTTCTTGCATATAAATGGGCAAGAAATCAAGGATAGATACCTTTAAGATGAACAAATCCACCATGAATCTCTAAACACCTCTCAAGGTCCAACTTCTCCAAATTAAATAAGTTGGAGAAAGCACGCATTCCATCGGGTTTGACAGTGCTGCTCTTCCTGATACTCAAGGAAGTCAAGTTTGAAAGACCTAAACAAACAACTTGGCATCAATTGTTTATGTTAATCAAACAGGACTCTTTAACCTTTATCAAGTTAAACCTAATCCATTTGATATCAGAATAAATAATAGTATTATTCTATTGATTGCACATAATTCCAATTCAACATAATATTCACTTTACAACAATTATATGGGAAAAAACATTAATTGATCCCTAAGAATAATTCTGCATGGTATGCCGCACACTGCTACAGGCAATGACACAAAAGAGAAAGGACAGAGAGAAAATTTACATAACTAAAATCAGCCTTTGAAAAAGTTTCATTAGAACAAGACATTTAACTTTAATATCTTGAAGACACACCCTAGCTGTGCCTGTGTCAAATTACTTAATATTCAGCAATGTAATGATCAGATATACTTTTGTAGGTGAGCAAGCGGGAGGAGTTTAAATGAGGCTGAAAAGTATAACCGGTATAACTATGTCATGAAAAGATTAATCAGAATCATTTCATAATTACGGTGAATTCTATTCTAACATTAATGAATTTCTCCAATTTTCTTTTGTAAGATACACAAAAAGCTTCGTGAAAACACGATAGAATTAGTAGTTTAAGAAAAAGAGAAAGATAAAAACAAAAATAAAAGATTCATAGTTTTTTATACAGATAGAATGCAAGATAGGTATTAAAAGATTAATCCCAGCACAAAGCCCCACCAATCTAATATTCTAATAGGAATCATTTGTATGATCTTCCTATGTTCGTAAAATAATATATGCATTTTGGTCAGAAAATTTAATCGTAAGAACAGTAACTCTACCACTAATATGCTTGAGCCCATATTCAGAAAATTGGTCGCAGTAATTGAGAGTCAAAGCTTGAAGATTTGAGCAATCTTTTAGGAGTCGCAGTCCATTGTCAGTGACCTGAGAACCAGAAATATCAACTGAAAGCAAAGACAACCCTTGGGAAGAAATGACGTCCATCCAATCATCATGTACTCCAACATATTCACCCAGGTCAATATCCTGCCATGCAGAACACATACCAGATAATTAGGGTCTAGGATCAATATTTGTAAGCATTGAATACTAAAATCTAAGCAACACTTCCAATTCCACCAAGCCTTTAACAGTACCTGAAGAGCGCAATCTCTGAAAGCTTCGAGAGACGCTTCAGTGAGGCAGTGAGAATCAACCAATTCGTTGAAGATCTGCTGACTTATATCTCTAGGAAGAATTGAAAAGGAATTATATTTACGAAAATCCTGTTATAACACAAAACATGTGGATCAAGTACCATGTGAAGACAAAAATAACCGAAGCGAAACAACTAAAGTGGCAAAAACATGCACCTCGCGTATCTTATTTATGCACAAATCCATGAGGGAGGGGCAGGTTCCCCCTCCGGGACAATGATTGGCCTTAGCACGTAAACTTCTGGCCCTCGACCATTTTGTGCTGCCACTTCTGCAATACCTTCCCGAGACCCCTCTGTGTAAATCATCTTCAACAACCTGTTGACCTCTCTTCCTAGAACAAATGCCCCCCATCACTTAATTTCTCGATACCCTTTGATCATACACGCATGGAATGTGCCAGAGAAAGTCAAGTTCCCATTTCAACGATTTTATGCTGTTGGACTGGACTGCATGATGAAATAAATTAAATAAATAAAATAAAACAACTCTGTCAACCTAACTATAGTTCAAGTTTGGGGAAAAAATATCATCGTAGTGATCAAGCTTATCATCAAACAATTAGAATAGCAATACCACAAAACACATATATTAACAAAAAGAAAAAGAAAAAACACGTTGATCATATAGCAACTACTAGAGCGGCCACCAGGTTCGGTTACAAGAGAAGAGAGAAACACGGAAAGATAGAACACCAGTTCCGTACGATCAAGAGGTTAAGATTTTATTTAATTATTTAATTATTTAATTATTTAATTATTTAATTTAAAGAGTAGAGAAGCAGAGAATGGACCTCTCTTCTCTTCCCTGAGAAGCTCAAGTAATTTTAAGGTTTGTTGATTAATCAAGCATTACTGAAGAAAAAAGAAAAAAGTATGGATAAAGCGAAAAATGAAAAACAGAAAACGTATGTTGTTGTGTATAGCTTTGATGACGGACCTTTGAAACAGAAAGATAGAGAGATTTGAGTTGGTATAACAGAAAAGGGAATGGAGATTATGAGATGATAAGGAGAAGCGAGGTTGGTGTGTGAGAAGCGTGAGGAGAGACCAAGTGAAGAAGAAGAAGAAGAAGAAGAAGAAGGGAAGTGATGGAAGACACGTGGCAGTGAGAGCGCAGTGAGAGTGGAGATAAGAATAGGGGAAGAACAGGAGAAGAGTGGGGTCCTTCTCTAGCATGCGGGTCCCACGTCCGCCCCTTCCGCACTCTTCTGTTGGATCACTCTCTTTTCTCCCCTTCCAAATCCTATTTTCATCCATATAAATCCATTTTTTAATTTCTTATCAATAAAATTTACCAGAGAGGATGACTTTTTGTCCAAACCAAGGAAAAGTTTCTTACTAAATTATTCTAATCATGCCACGTGTCCTTTTTTTTTTTTTTTTTAATTCGTGGCTTCTTCCTTGTAAATGGCACTCTAAAAAAATTCCTTCTCTCTCTACAAAGTTCGTCTTTGAAAAATGTCCTTCTATAAAAGTTTCTCTCCTAAAAATGGTGCATAATCTTTCAAGTGATGCAATAACACATAAAAAAAATACCACGATATGCAGACAAATGCGTTTCTGTTAAAATCACCATTCTTAAATTGAATGGAAAGAGATTAAACATGATGGAACACAAGTTTGACAAGATGTTCACAGGCTCCTCATAGCATTAGACTTAACTTGATTGTGGTTCAAATATTTTCCAAGTTTTGAAGAGAAAAAGGAAGAAATTTAATTAATTAATGGGACACGTGGCATGATCAAAATAATTTGTATAATCCAAGGATTCCAAATTCTTTAACTACACCTGCAGAACTAAAGAGGATTCGTGTCCAACAATAACATCTATTTAAGGAATTATCCACACACTTAAAGGCCATATATTGATGTTAATATCATTCTATTTTATTAAATAACATATTTTTTTTACTGATTAGTAATAATAATTAATAATTTATATTTATATTATTTTATTAATAATTGTTGTAATAAATATAAGTGTAATTTTGATTGTCCGTTTAAGTTGTATATAATATAATTTTTACTCACATTTTCAACAAAACACTTTGACAGTAATTTTAGTGTTGTTGGAATAATTAAAAAAGGTTAGGTTTTCTCGTCATCAACACTTTCCTAATTAATGTATACTGTTAACTAATTAGAAATGAACAATTGTATAGTTTTTAAAATAATTAATATGAAATTTAATTAAATTATCATATATTTACCAAACGACAATATAAAACGATTTTACATTTACAATATATTATAATTAAATTTAAATTTATATAAAGTATAATAAAGTAAACAATGTGAGGAAAAAAGTAAAAAAATAAATTATAAAAACCATTTTTAGAATGTATTATAAACATGGCATTGTTTTTCCTACTTTTCTTTCTTGTTTACTTTGGGAATTTTTTCTATTAACCATATGATATATATTTTTACAATGCCCTTAATTTATTCTTGAGAATTTAATGTGTTATTGCATTTAGCTTTTTCAAAACTAAATTAATATAGTATAAAATTTAATGCAATTTAAGAAAATATTTAATACTTAATCTATTGTTTTATTTTAATACATTATTTGTTATTTAAAATATAAGTATTATATTCAAGTTTAAATCATTTTAAATTTGGCATTGATAGTTTTTATAATAATAATAATAATAAGACATTATACAATACTTTGATTAATAATTTTTAATAAAATATTAAAAATATATATTTTCTAAAAATCAATACCTAGCATTAATTAATCCATTATCTGTTCACGCCAAACAAAAATTTAATCAATTCTCTGCTTATATTACCTATTTGCTACTCTTCTCAAGCGTATTGGTATTAGAGTGATACTACATAGTTATAAATTAAATATGTTTTTCATTTTTATAAGATTCTTGTTTTTATATATTTAAAAAATTAAGTTAGCAAATTATATCTTAAATATATATAAATTTTATTTTTGTAAAATGTTATTTTATAATTTGAATTTATTATTATTAACTAATATCATAATAAGTTTATGTTGATAAGCAGTTGTAATATTTTTTATCTTCTAATTCAAGAAAGACTTATATATAAAATTTATAATTTTATAAAGACTAAAATTGTAAAACAAAAATTTATAAATATCAAATCAATATTTTTTATAGAAATTAAAATCACAAAATAAGTACATTATATTTAACTATTTACGATTAAATATTATCTTGCCCACACGTTTTGATTGTGTACGTCTTTAAATTAAATGTTACCCTTCTTAACGCTCTTTGGAGAAAAAATGGGTGGTGTATTTAAACAATTTAATTTAAATATATTACAAAATTTACATTGTCATTTTAGTGTAAATGATCAAATATGATAAATTTATTTATTTTATAATAATTGTTTTAAATATCACATTTAACGTAATTTTTATTGATTGATAACATATATATTGATAATGCATAAAAATTAAAACAGTATTTGACCTCATTTTTGTTTAATTTTTTTCTTCTTAAAACTAAGAACTGGACCAAATATATTTAGAGAAAAGCTCTTAAAAATTAAGAAACTTTTATTTGTTAAAGAAAATAAGGAGAAAGTACTTTTACAATAAAAAAAAATAACCAATTGAATTAAATTAAATTACACATCATAGTCTCTTTTTTCACTTAGGGATGGTAATAACAGTATTTTTTTTATATTAGCAATATTTAAAAATTAAAAACTAAATTCTAAATTTAATTTTAATAAAAAATTTATAAAATTAAATTTACAAATAGTCAAACTTACACTGATCTCGTAAGCATACACCAGATTCGAAACCTGGTCGCTTCAAAGGCAAGAAAGTCTCATTATGAAAAATATTCTAAAAAAATGTAATATTTTTCCTACCAACGATGACGAAACCAAATTTAGGATTTGGATTCAGATCCGAATTCAATGAATGATGATTTACATATCAATTTTGCTTTCTCAAACTCTGAAAATATCTCACTGCGTAATCTACACTTCAAAGTTTAATGGCTTCAGAGGTAAAGTAAAACTTTCAAACTCCTCATTATGTTTTTCCCTTATTGTTTGGTGCATGCGTAAAATGTTCGATTCTTTATTTATATAAATGATACATCTATTGTTCTTCGTTGACATTAATCATTTCGTTTCTGTATTCTTTTAAACAAATCAGTTACAGTTTTTTTGAAGCTGAAAATGTCACAATTTTACTTACTGAAAACTCATCAGTTTTTTCTATCAAGTAAAAACTAGACACATCATTCTCTGTCAATATGATCAAATTGGTAACCAGATCATTATTATAACTTGTCATTTTCTCCATGAGTTGTACAATTTGAAATTGTCACTGTTTTTCCCCGTTTCTCTTTATTCTAATTAGAAAAATAACCTATGGATATTTTTATAAGGAAAAATAAATAGTAATTGCTAACTTAGTTAAATTGTATGCAATTATGTTATGGTATTTACGCCAAAAACTAAAAACTAAGTAAAAAATTATTGCCAGACAAAAATCATGGGATTAGGTTTTGTCTTTGATGCTGTTATTGCTCAGCAGAAAATATAAAAGATTTATACGGTGCATATATTATTTAATTTAATTATTAAAATAACCATTTCAGTTTTCATAAGTTTTTAAAAGGAGTGGGGGATGAATATCTTTTCAAAAGGAATGAAAACGACAAGAAGAAGCCATACATAAACTACATATCACTTTAACTGTTTTTTCCTAATAACTTTGGCCTGCGGGCATTGGCGAATGTTTGCTCATATCAAGCAAAAAGAAAAGTCACCTTCATACTTCATTATGCTTGAAATCTTAGTCAATTAAATTTCTTTTTTTTTTCTTGTAGAAATAATTATTAATTTGTGATTGAGTAGGTTTACACACTGACTAAGTAATATAACTTGTTGGATCAATTAAGGCACTGCAAGTACTTTATAACTTATACATTCAAGACAAATTTCAATTAGACTTTACCTCAAAAAATTAATAAATAATTAATCGGTGGAGTTTAATATTTAAGAATGCGTGTAATGCACGTTAGGATATTATTAAACATTTTCTTTCAAATAAACATGTAAAAATAGCCCATTAAAAGTTAAATTAAGCACCCCCTAAAAAAAATTAAAGAAATACCTAATGACCCCACTATTATATTTGAAATAAGGAAATTCTGCGGGTGGAAACATGAGAACCTTTAAATCTTTAATCCTATAATCCGATTTTAATAATTGAAACAGGGAGAAAATTTAGATGTAATTTTATAAATATTTTTAGTATTATTTTTTAATTAAAATTAGACTTTATCTATAATATATGTTGACCTTAGTGGGCAATGAAATTGGTGAAGAGAGTGAAAAGGGAGAGAGAAAATGGTGCATAGAAGGGAGGAGGAGGTGCGGTGGTTGAAGGTGGGGACAAGAGAGTGGTGAGGCCAAAAGCTTGCTTGTCAGAATAACACTTATAATGGTAAATGTTTAGGCCCAGTTTTTATTAAGGAGAAAATGAAATTTCTAATAAGCCAAGTAAAATATTACCTTATATAAAAAACTGTTACTTATATAAAAATTCTTAATAAATCATTTCAAGCAATGTAATCAGTAAACATTAAGCTGCTTAAGAGTAAAAATAACTTAAACTGTATTTAACATCTGTGGTCAAAAACTTAAACCTAAGTTATGTTAGATATAAATTAGATTAAATTTATTTAGCTTAAAAAGTATAATTTTAAGACAATTAAAAATCTTATTAAGCTTAAATAAATACAAATAATAAATAATATTGTTGCTATGTAAGAATATAATAATAATAATAAACATTTTGTATCATTTTGATTTTATATTATGTTATATACATGTTAAATTATTTTTAAAAAAATTAGATCTATTGATTTGCATGTATATTCAAATTTATATACTTACTTCAAAATATATTTTTATTATTTTAAATATTTAATTATAAAATTAATTTTCAATTTTAAAAATATAATCAAATATTTTAAAAATGTTTGGATTGAATAAATAAGACATTCTTAACTTATAAGCTTAATTACTCTTTTGTCACTTTTCTTATTCAATTATTCTCTTTGTTATTTTGTTTTATAATTTTTAAAATTAAATTAATGTTATTTTTTCATCCAATTGACTCAATTGACAATAATGTCAAACATGTGTTTATTTCATAAATTTTGATAATTAATAACATTAATAATAAATTGGATGAAAGAATAGTATTAATTTAATTTTAAAAATTAAATGATCAAATTAAATTTTTTTATAATAACGAGATTAAATTATTTTATCAAAAAACTAAATTGAATGTATTAAATAAAAAATAAAAAAATAATTTAATCTAAATTTTAAATTTAAAAAAATAAATCAATTTGATAGTTATAAAATTTAACTTTGTCTGACACATCACCCATAAACAGTAGTGTCCCATTCTACAATTCTTTGATCTTATAAACATTTTTTTTTATCTTATAAATATATTGTTAGTCTCAGATGTTTTTTATTTTTTATTTTAATTTTTATATTTTTTTAATTTTTTATTTTTTATTATTGATCTTTGCCGTTAAATATTTTTAATAATTGTTAACATGATTAATAATTATGATATCAATAGGTATTATATTATTAAATAATGATGTCAATAAGTGTTATATTAAAAAAAAAAAATTATGTCATGTTATAAAAATGTTATGTCATGGTGCCATGTCGACAAGAATTAAAAATTAAAAGAAAATTATAGAAACTAAAAAATATAATTTGTAAATACTAAAAACATCATAATAACATATTTATATGACAAGAAAATATAATATTAAATTAAATATTAATATAAAATAAATATTTAAATATGTTATAGACCTATTTAAAAAATTTAATATAAAATAAGTTTTTAAGAGTAAAAACAAGTTAAGT
Organism: Pachyrhizus erosus; assembly: GCA_026544285.1. Classification (NCBI taxonomy): domain Eukaryota; kingdom Viridiplantae; phylum Streptophyta; class Magnoliopsida; order Fabales; family Fabaceae; genus Pachyrhizus; species Pachyrhizus erosus. The sequence continues at coordinate 40,469 of JAMLFT010000362.1, forward strand.
TTTTTATAAACATAAGTTTGTTTTAGTTTAGAATTATAAAAGTTTAACATGATCTATTTTTTTGTTATAGGTTAATTTTTAAGACACAGTCTTAATATTTAAAGACATACTTTATTGTAAAAGGTTTTTATAAACATTATATAAACATAAATTTGGACGTATTTTACATAATCACAATGATGAGTTATTGTTGTAACAATAAATATAATTTTTTTAAAGATTTGATCTAATCTAAAAACCTACTTACATGACTTGTTTGGTTTGAAAGTTTCATGATTTGTTGTTTTTTCATATCCTCATTATAGATCTAATACATGATATAATTCTTTAAATGTTGTCACACAATAATAGTTGACTATCATCTAAAAAATCATAACACCAATATCATATTATCCATCATCAAGTCTAACATGATTTAAATAAGTTTGACTTGTTTTAAATTTTTAAAATATTGTCTAGTATTTATCATAAGTTACTTTTTAGACTTTACCCAATTATTTTTAAAATCTAACTTATTTTATTATAATTTTATCAAAGGTCAAATATTTAAATAGACCAAGTCACATAAGTAAAATTTCAAGCTAGTCAAACTTTAAAATAAGTTAGGTCAAATCTTATTATAAAACTTAACTACTATTTTTTATCACAATAAATATGTCTTTTTTTTTTTTAATTCTATATATTATATTTTTTGTTTATAATTTTTATAATATATTTTTTAATCTTTGCATACTTAGCATATGTGATATGACATTTTTATTTTACTAACATAACATTTATTAACATCATCATTTATAAATGTGACAACTATTGTTAGAAATTTTTAACTTCAAATATCAACAAAAAAAATAACAAATTTCAAATATTTTTTTTTTAAAATATAGATACTAAAATAAAAAAATGAATAATTATATGAACAAAAGGTACATTTAAGACTTATTAAAAATAGTATTTCAGTTTGTGTATTTCATAATGAAATTTTTTACTTTTATTTAACTTAAATTTTATAATAAGTATATATTTCTAAAATAAATTATATTATAATTAAAAATTATAATAAAAACATTTTTAATGTATAAATTATTTTAATTTTACAATCAATATTTAAATTATGATATAAAAATATTTTTAATTATTGACAATTTTTTTAAAATTATTGAAATTTAATTTTGAAATAAAGATACAAGATAATATATTGAAAGATATAAAAAATTAAGATAATGTATAAAAATTAAATATAAAAGGATATTAATTTAATATGATTAAGGAATTTTTTTATTAATTATAAAGATAACATGTGAAATACATATATACAAAAAATAAGAAACAAAATATTAAAAAAGAGAAAAAAAAAATGAAGATCAAAAGGAAAACGACGACATAAAAGGACACCTGATTTTATTTTTAAAAAAAAGGATTTTTATAAGACTGGGCAATAGAGAAATTCGAGTAAATATTAATACTAATTTCACAGAAAAAAAAATATAGAATATTGATATTATCCTCATCTTAGATCTGTCGCTGTAAGGAATAATTTGATAATAGCGACTACCAAAAGCAGATGGCAATGTATATTAATACCCCAACAAAATGGCAGCAATAGTATATAGAAAGAGACACAACGCAAAATAAATGTTTTATGCAATTTTTTTTATGGTTAGATAACGTGTGAGTTCTTATAATTTCGTTAAATTTTAAACTAAATTTTTTAAAAATAATTAGCATGAATTTAATTTATTAGTTTCTATCAAAATATAAGAGCTTTTTTTAAAAATTTGAAAGAACTTTAATTTTTTAACAAATAAAATAATTTTTTTAAATAACACAAAAAAAATTTATTTGTTAAAAAATTCACTTATAAAATATTATGTTAACAAATTACATAATTGAATATGATTGAATGATTTACTTAATATATTATAAAGGAGAATATATAAGTTGTAAGACATATATACAGTGAAAAAATATCAAATATATTTTTGTCTATAATCATCCTTATTCATGTATATTTGTAAGGTTAAGATTAGTTGTTATTGATAAAAATGACATATAAGATATTTTTCATATATAAGAATATATGCAATGCATATATTTTTATGCGATTAAGAGAAGTAAATGAATCTGATATACATCAATGATTATTATTTAATATGACCGTTTATAAAAATTATGTGATTTTTAAAAAGATTTTATGACTTCGTATTTTAATTTTGAATATTTACAAAAAAAAATTAATAATTTATTTTTTATTCTCATATAAAAAAATATCTTTATAATAATAAAAATAAAAAAGTTTGAGTGAAAGATTCTTATACAATTGAGTGACAAATTTGTAGAGATTTTTTTATTTATTTTTAATTAATAATAATATATACATATATTAAGTAAGATAATTAAAACAAGTATATATCTTTATGGTGATAAAAGTAAAGAAATTTAAGTGGATAAATAACTTTTTGGTAATTGATAAAGGTATAATCTCAATGATAAAAATTGAGAAAAATTATAGGTAAATAATGTTATTTACTAATTTAAAAAAGATTTTATAAAATATCATTCAATCACAAACAATAATGTATGATGTATTGAGAATTTTTTAAAATATTAAATTAGATTGATTATTTATAATCATTGCTCTAATTTTTATGTTTATAAATATTAATAAATATATAGTAGATGTAAATTAAAATAACAACTTCATAATTTTAGAATATAATAATAATCTCATGCATCCCATGTTCATGGTGGTAGCAACGAAATTGATTATAGCAACGACATTAATTATAGCAACAGTCATTGTAGCAGTAATGGTCATGATAGCAGTCACAACAATGGCCATGATAGCGTCATGATAGCGGTCACAACAATGATCATGATAGCGTCATGATAGCACCCACAATCATGGTGGTGGTTGCAATTGTGGTAAAAGTCAATAATAATGGCATAACAAAACGACAATTATGGTGACGACAAGGACAACTATCATGACAATGACAGTGGTGATAGTCAAGGTGTAGCAACGATGGTCACAATAGTTATGGTAGTGATTAAGGGTTCACAATAATTTTAATAGTTTATTAAGTAATAATTAAAATCTTGTAGATATTTGTTTTATGTTTGATGAATATTTTAAAGATTTTTTAGTTACATAAGATTTTAATTTGAATTTTAAGTATTTTAGTCTAAGTCTTTTATTTTAATTTAACAATTAATATAATCATTTTCGTTCTCACGTAAGAATGTCATTCTCAAGTGATAAACTCCTATTATATATATGTATATATATATATATAAAGAGAAGGATCAAGTTACTAAAAAAATGAACGATCATGATGAAAAATTACTCTTTTATTTTTTATAATCATGTTATTGATATAGAATATTCACTTTGTTGTTTTAGCTTTCTTATAATTACTCTTTAGAGTAACTTACTAGTGTTGTGATTCATGCACGAACTTGTTATTATATTTTAAAATTATAAAATTGCTACTTCAATTTATATTTATCATATATGTTATTTAAGAATTATAAAACATAAAAATTAAATTAATGATTACAAATAATTAATCTAAGTTTCAACAAATTTTTTAATATACCATACATTGTTATTTGTGATTGAATGACACTATATAACACTTTTTTATAAAATAGTAAATAATGTGATTTACGCATAAGAGAAATGCTAACAATATTATGTCTAACACCCTTTTTCTAATACCTTATTTTTGTGATTCACATAAATTTATTAGAAATAATAAATTTTTGTGTGTCTCACTTTTCTTTTAATAATTTCTTCTCTTGATTTAAATGTGGTAGGATCCATCAAAATTGGTAAATTTGAATAAATTACAACCAATCATAGAGAAAATATTAGAGAGTAATTGAAAGAAGTATAGCTAACATTCCTTTTATTCATAAAATAGATAAAAAAAAAATTCAAAAAAATTCTAGCTCAATTATAAAAGAATTTTCTATTCAAACTTCTTTACTTTTATAATTATAAATATATGTACACGTCTAATTACCTTAATTACAATATCGAAAAAATTTTATGAAATAAAATATAGATAAAAATTTCTCTAAAATTTTTCTTTTAATTGCATAAGTATTTTCTAGTTGAACTTTTTTATTTTTATTATTATAAATATTACATAAAATTTTCTCCTTCAGACTTCTTTATTTTCATTATTATAAATGTTATATAAAAAAATTTCACTTAAACTTTTTTACTTTTATCATTATAAATATATATACTTATTCTAATTATCTTAATTACTATATTTATATAGTTTTATGAAATAAAAAATAAATAATTTTTTAAAAAAAAAATCACTCAATTGTATAAAAAATTTTGGCCTAGATTTCTTTACTTATATTATCATAAAAATAATTAT
>JAMLFT010000363.1:0-38087 GCA_026544285.1 Pachyrhizus erosus
ACGCTCTTCCGATCTATATAGGAACAGGTAAAGAAAAATACAAAATGATTTATAGGAACTTTTGAAAAATTTTAGAAGTAAAAATAATAATTTTAAAAAATGAAAACAGAAAATAATAAAAAAAGAAAAGAAAAGGAAATAAAAAAGAGGAGGAGGAGTCGAACCCAGGTACATAAGAGAGGAGGGGCGTGTCTTGGCCAATTTAGCTAATAATGACTTGTTTGATATAGAAGGTATAAACGAAAGAATATAAAAATAAAAGCGAAAAACCAAAAAGGGGATGACTGAGACTCAAACTCGACCCCTTTAGGCGCTTAAGGAAAGGAGGAGAGAGTAGTTGCCAGTGAGATCGCTAGGCCCATTATAATGCCCCTTTTTTATTCTCTTTTAATTTTTCAAAAATTATATTTAGGTAATTTTTAGCGCGGGAAACATTTAAAACCTAAACTTGCTAGGGGAATTGCAATTTGACGAAACATAACATTTCACATTTATTCAACTTAACTTCATTCAAAACATTCTTAACTCAACATTCAAGGTACATAAAGTTATAAGTAAAGTTATCATTACATTCTTATAATGTACTTAGTATCCAAAACAAGATAACATCTAAGCTAGCTTTCCATATTCAGATCATCTAATCAGATATTTCAAAAGGATATTCTTCCTTTAAAGAATCTTCCCTCCTATTTGGATTGTTGGCTTAGACTGAACCCATGGAGGACTGTGGGTGTGGAGAAGTCCGAGGTTGTTGTCGTGTTGTCGTGAATCTGGGAGGCAAAGTTTAGGATAGAATCATCAGTATATCTATATGATGAAATTTCCATGGAACTATAATATTGGCAAGCCTAAAGGCAAACTGAACATATCCCATGAACGTATCATCTCCTTGACTTCTATCATATGTCCATTTTCCTTCTAGAGGTATTATGGTCAAGTGAAACAGTGGTTGAAACTTTTCTGCCATCTGTGTTTGGAAAAATGTAGGGGTTGTAGGAGTGAGTCATTTATCCTTAGGCAAACACACACACATGTAATGGGTTTCTAACTAACATAGATTTCTCATCTCACTATAACGTGCCTAGTTAGGAATTCTACTCGATTTAGGACCCTTCGTTGCCTCGAAATACTACTAACTTTGAGAGGACTTACACGTGCATCTTAATAATGATCCAAATTTGCAATTTTTGGTTGACGATTGGGAGTACATATCTTGCCTAGCTAGTACTTGGTTCAAGATACTCTCAATCGAATCTTGGTAATGGTCCGCTTTGTCAAGAACACCAAGCAAGTTCTGTGACACCCTCTTTACTTCGAGCAGTACACAACTTGGCACCTTATCTACCCCCAAGATCTCACTAGAGCTTGCGTACATTCCTTAGGTACCTCCTATGGTCAACCTTCGCATTTTCCATTCTTATTTCTCACTTGTTAGGGTGTTCAATTCAACCTACCTTCCTTGTTTCATCTGCCAACTCTATTATTCAATCTATCTTGGTACTTGATGACATGTTTGGATATCTGTGGATAACATCCATCTTTCATCCTTATATCACAATCATTCTATATGTGTCATCGTTGTCTGAGCATTACTTAGTTCATCTTCTATCCAAGGGTTATATCAGAAATTTACTGTCCCATGTGAACAATTATCATGAATATGTACCTCCTATTAGTAGAAGAGGTAGTAAATCATATCTACATTATCAATTCAATACATTTAAAATCATACTCAATGATCACAACAATCAATAATATCACAATAGTAAGATAGGGGCAAAATGGTCTTTTTACACTTTTTCTTTCAAAATTTCTTTCTACCCTTATATTTATATGGAAGAGGTAGATTTAAAAGGTTTTGAATCTATGTTGAATTAGTTTGGAAAATTTTCTTGCAAAAGGATATTTTAGTAATTTTTTCTTAAGAGGGGTATTTTAGTCATTTCATAAAATTTGTTCTTTTAAGGCTTTCCCTTCATATTCCTAAACATAAAAATGTTATAAAGGTTCCTAATATTACTAGGGTGTGCTTAGACTATTTTTCCTTGAATTTAAAATGACCAAATAGTGACAAATTTTTGTTTTATAACATAGGGGCATTTTGGTTATTTTGGGATAAAAATTTATTTCTAAGGATTTTCAATTTCTAAAAATGAAAAAAAAATTGTAGGTTCATACATAAAAAGATTCTGACAAAGTTTCCCCTAATATATTTAATAAAATAGTTCAAAATTACAAATTTTCATACTTAGGGGTATTTTGGTAATTTTATAAAAATTAAGGATTAATTTTACTTAAACCTTTGGAAATTTGTTACAATATATTTACATAGGAGTAGAGGTACCTTCTGTTTTTGTTTCATAAAACTTAAATGGATAAAATGACAGAGAAATTTTAAAAATTCTAACTAGGGTTATTTTGGTAATTTTTGCTACCTAGGGGCAAAATGGTCATTTTAACCTTTTATTCTCTTCTTCCTCCCTCCATTCCTAATTTTGGCACGAAATTTGATTTGAATTCCCCATTCTTCTTCCTTTGCATTTTTGGGTTTGTTTGTTTTAAATTCGAACCCTTAGAGGTCCGTTTTGCTCATTTGAATCATGTTTTTCTCTGGAATTTTGCAAAAATTCAAAATGTAAAAAGGAACATAACCATGACCTATTCCTTGGTTCAATTTTCTACTTCCTTACACAATTATGGGCAATTTTCTATCCAAAATTGTTCGAATATCATTTACAAAATGTTAAAAACTCCTAATTTCATCAAAATTCATATATATACCTAGAATTGATTTGTTTTCAATCAGAGTTTTGAGTTTTTGAATTCAACTTGTATTTTGAAGAATTTGACCATCCCAGAGTGTTAAAATTATGGGAATTAATATTTACGTCATTTAGAATGATTTTGCTAAATAAATTTAAAGAAAGAATGACTCATCCTATCTTTAATGAAGTTTTTCAACGAGGCAATTCTTTAAATGATTCTTCAAATTTCTTCAATAGAATCGAGGTATGATAAATTCCAAAACTAACTAGATTGGAACAAAGCAACGAGCGTGAGGAATTAAGGAGAATTTTGAAGAGGAATTCACAGTTTCTTCTTCCTCGAATTTGGTTTGGTATTTATAGACTTCCTTTGCCCTTTTCCTTCATTTTGAAGCAACCCATAGGTCATTGGTAGGCTAGCTAGGGGGTGGCAAGGTATGGGCAGAGCGTATTTGGTAGAACGACGAAGTTGCAGAAAAGTTGTCTCGAGGTTGAAGGAGGTGACAAGGAGCTTCAATGGCGATCTTCATTTTTTAGGAAAGCTTAAGTAGAATTAATTCGTAAAAATAAACAGCGATGAACCTAGCGATCAAATGGAAATCCCTGTATACCATTTTCACTATTCGGCCTCAAGGTTACTCTCTTCGAACCCGTCTTAGACCCTTTTCCTTTTTCATATTTTGTTTTCTTCATTTAACCCAACGCTTTATCTTTTTACATTATTTGGGCCGTTATTTATCACCCAAAAATGGGTAGCTTAGTTGGAAACCCTACTCTGCTTCTTCTCCTCTCCTAGCAGAGCCTGGGTTTGACCCCAGCCTGCCCCTTTTTCTCATTCCTTTTTTTTTTCTTTTTCTTTTCTTTTCTATTTTCTTTCTTTTTCTTTTAATTTCTATTTTTTTATTTTGATAATTCTATTTTTGATTTCTAAATTTTTCCAAAAATCATAAAAACTCATTTATATTTTTTTTCACTAATTTAAATTTCTTTTCTCAATATTTATTTTAAAATTTATTTATTTTAGCTAAAAATATTTATTTATTCATCTTTTATTCCTAAAAATTTATTTTTAATTCTTGAAAATTGATATCATGATTTTTCTCATTTTTATTCTTTCCTTCTTTTATTTTTATTTTATCTAATATTTCAAGAATCTATTTTCTATTTAAAATTGATTGATATATTATTATTTTAGATTAATTCCATTTAATTGTTAACTAACTAAAATATCTTTCTCTCTCTTTTGAGAATATTATCTACTAAATAGATAATATTCTTGTTATAAAAAATAAAATTCTCATCTAAGTTAAAAAGGAAAAGAAGCAAATTTTCTAAATTAAATTTATAATTTCATTATATATTAAAAATAGGATGTTACATCCGTCGATGGTAACTTAACGAAATTAAATATAGTTAACCCTTTTCGTTTTCGTCAAAACTGCCATTGAAGCACCTTCTAGCTGCCCAAGCCTATAAATTGAGCTCGTCTTACTTAGCAGAGCTACACCTAGCTCGTAGGTTTAAAATACAATATTTTGGGGCGATGGGGTGGCTATATAAGCATCATCTACTTGAGCTTTAGAGCGTCATCACAACAATATTCTTCTCTTCGATTGTCACTATATCCTCACTCTTTTTACTTAGTTTTAATCCCAACAGTTTCAAAATATCACGAGCTTCGATTCTGTCCAAAAAATTCGAAGAAACTATAAAGAAATCCCAAATTGGAAGGCTCACTAGAGACTCGTTGAAATCTACAAATTTCTCATCAAAAATTCTATATTGAGGTATGAAGAGTTATTTTTTCTTCAATTTTTAATTTGAAATTCTGAAAAATTAACAACCTAAGGTGGTTGAATTCCTGAAATACAATTTGAACTTGAATTTCTGAAATTTTTAATTTAGAATGAATTGATTTTGTCAAATTACTCCAAATTTGATAAAATTATAGGTTAGGGAGGTTTTGTAATTGATATTTGAAGGTTTATGGATAGAAAATTTCTTAGAATTGTCAAGAGAAAGCAAAAGTTGAATTAGCATAGTATTCATGTTTATGTTCTTGTTTTGAAACTTAAAGTTACTAATAATTACAGTAATTCAATGTGTAATTTGAAGATTTCAACCAATGAAGTAGTCAAATTTTACTCAATAAACTTGGTGGGGTGAAAAGGGAAGGTTTTAGAAAATTTAAAAACTTAATTTGAGCCACAAAGGATGTCTTTGGTTCAGAAGTTGAAGAAGGCAAAGGTCAAATGACCATTTTTTCCCTAGGAGTAGAAATTACCAAAAGACCCTTGAGCCAAAATTTTGGAATTTTACTATTTTCATTAATTAATTCAGGAAATAGATAAAAAGAAGTTTTTATTTTATTTATGAAATACTCTTATAGAATGGCTGAAAATTAAAAAGGTGTGAAGTTATTTTAACCTAAATTTTTATAAAAAGACCAAAATACCCCTAGTTTATAAATTTGATATTTTTACTGCTTGTGATATTCTAATTCAGGGAAATAGTAACCAAGGTATTTTACATTTTAACTAATTAAGTTTATATCATTCCTAAAGTTGGAAAAGTGATAAACATCCATGAAAATAAATTTTTATTTGGAAACGACCAAATTACCCCTAGGTTAAAATGTAACATGTTTGTTGTTTTGCTATATTTTGAAGAATATGATAATATATTTTCTAATGAACCATTAGCTCTATGCATTATATGTGATAGAAATTTACCTATAATAAAAATGTATATTTGAAAATTACTAAATTACCCTTAAGTTCATTTTTCTAAAAATCTTTCGATTTTTAGTAAATTTCTGAATTCAATGGATGTATACCTATAAGGAACTGTCTAAGTAAAAATGTTGAATCAAATATAAAATTTTGAAAGGATAAAAGGATCAAATTACCCCTTTTATGAAAAATGATCAAAATACCCCTTTTATTAAATATTAACTAAAATGATTTCAATTGATATCCCAATATCTCATTTCCTTCTTAAATAGATACCTATTATCTAGTTTGTATGTTATGGGAAGAAATTTTGAAAAAAAAGGTCATAAAAGACAAGTAAAATGACTAAAATATCCCTCTTATATAAATTGGAGAATTTTAACTAACTTCAATAATTCTCATGATGTCCTTTATGATATGTATTCTGCTTAATGATATATCTAACTTTATTTGTGATTCATATAAGAACATCTCTCATTGGGTAAAACCCTAGGTTAGTTGACAAGTAAACTATAAAGAATTCAATAAGTTTTTATGACATAAAAGATCCCTCCCGCAATATGATATTTGGCTAAAAAGAGCCAAGATGATGAATTGAATTGGCCAATTTATGTTATTATGAATAAATGCTTGATATAAAGCGGGATTCCACATTAGTATGTGTTTTGGGATCTTGTACCTTCAAACTTGATCGAGAAGAAGGTTGAAGGTAACTGTTAATCATAAATCTTGTGAGATACTAGATTGGAGAAATGCAATGGGTTGACTACAAAAGATACTTGAGGAATGTATATAGGTTTTGGAAGTCCTTGGAGATGTAAAGGTGCCAAATTTATGTACTATTCTACAAAAAAAGGTCACATTGAGCCGACTTGGCAACCTCGATGTCGTAGAGCATTACCAAGATCGGTGGAGAGTATGTGAGTCTTGTTCTATATCAGAATATGTACTCCCAACTGTCACCCAAATTACAAACTGTGGACTGAATAATACGTTTCGCATAAGTCCTCAACAATTAGTAGTAAGAGGCAACGAGAGGTCCCTAATATGCTAGTAATAAACTAATAGGACACATGACAGTGAGTTAAGGGTAAACGATTGCAGGTACGCCATTGTATGTGTTTGATGAAGAATAGGTGACTCACTCCTAAAAATCCTACATTTTTCAGAAAACGATGATTGACGATTTTTGCCCCTTGTTTCACCCATCTATAATGCCTATTTGTGGACGGTGGACTCAGGATCCCCTGTACCAGTTGGATACTTATATCGGATATATCTGATTCACCTTCTTTCCTGTTGATGCCTTTCCAACCTCTAAACCTAGCCAAATATATCTTCTTTTAATATTAACTCAAATTGTACCCACTAGATTCTTAAATTCCCCTCCAAGATTCCCATTACACCATAGATGGAGACGACCAAACAATTCTAGTCAACCTTCTACCTCCATTCCCATTGGAACCAGGCCATCCCCGAGGGAAGAATCATCTGAAGAAGAAGAGTCGTTTGAGAACTCTGGATGAAGAAAAAGAGTTTTAAATTTTAGTTTCTATGATGTATAAAAGATAAAACTTTTTATGTGTATTAATGTAAATTAATGTTTCTTGCAATGAATACAGGTTAAACTTCAACTGATTTGTAATTTTGATAACTAGAGAATAAGACTCATAAAATAAATTAGTAAAATTTTGGTCGTTATATTTGTAGCCAAGGGACACTCACAATAGGAAATTATAGACGATATTGAAACCTTTCCTCTTATGGCACAATTAGAAGTAATTCATATTTTACTTTCATTTGCAAGACATAGTAATATAAAGTTGTATTAAATGGATGTAGAAATTGTTTTTCTAAATGGATTCATTAGTGAAGAAGTCTATGTTGAACAACCTCTCGAGTTTGAGAGTAACTCTATTTCTCAACATGTTTTAAAACTAAACAAAGATTTATATGGATTGAAACAAACACTTCATTCTTGGTATGAAAGACTAAGTTTGTTTTGATTGAAAATGGTTTTTTTAAGAGGAAAAGTTTATACCACTCTATTATGCAAAGACTTCGAAACAAATTTTTTAAGTTTTCAAACTTATGTAGACGATATCATCTTTAGTGCTACAAATGAAAATTTGCAAGAATTTTTCAAAGATGATGCAAAACCATTTATAGAGGAATGATATGATGTCGTTTATATGTGATAACATCTATACCTAGCATTATGTTTAGTTTATGCTTATGTGCCAGATTTCAATTTGATCAAGGGAGGTACATTTAACAATAGTTAATTTGTTGCATAATATGTTAAAACAATTATGACTTGAAAACATTTATTAAATGACTTCTTATTTTGAAATCAAGTGACAAAATTCAGCTTAGAAATCTTTTCAAAAGTTTAATATTGTTCTTAAGAGAGAAATAGTTGATCAAGGATTGTGTGCAATAATCTTTTCATTTGCTTCAACAAATTGAGATAAAGGATCAAGAATCATGATTTTTTTTAAGAGTTGCATAGGAAATACAATTTTTTATTTTCATTACTAGGTGTATTCTAATCTTTGTTTCGAATTACTTTACTTTTGCTAAGGTTTGTATGACTTTCTTAAGTAGTGGAGGTCTACTTGTACAATCTTCTTGAAGAGTTTAAGAAGAGGGAATTATAGGTTGATTGTGTGTACATGGTGTATGTAATACTTTCATCTATAGTGTTGAAAATATTTGACTAAGGTTGTTAGACAAACACTAGACGTAGGTTTAGTTTTGGCTGAACCAATATAAATCTTTGTGTCATTCTTTCTTCCTCCTAATTTTTATTTTCTAAAATTGGTTCTTGGTTTGAAAAATTTATTCAATTGGTTTTATTAAAAGTGTTGAGGGTTAAAATATTTTAGAAATTTTTTTCACTGTGACTTTATAAAACTCTAATTTTTTAAAATGAAGGGACAAATCTATTCATCCCTTCTAGAGTTCCCGATCAGATTCTACAACTTGTATCAAGAGCTAAGATATTGAGAGGTTTTCAAGATTATTTTTCAAAATAAGTTAAAGAATATGACAAGAAACCAATTACCATTTTCTAAAGGTGCTTTAATTAATAGACCACCACTTTTTTGTGGAGTAAACTTCCCTTTTTGGAAAGTAAGAATACAAATATTTATGGAATCTATTAATTGTGGAATTTGGAGTGCACTGGTAAATGGTTATGCTATCCCAACACATATAGTTGAAAAACCTTTTGAACACTGGACTACAAAAGAAGTTAGAAGAGGATAATATGATTCTAAAGCTATGAACACTATACATTCATCATTGCATTCAAATCAATTTTTAAGGCATCTACTTGGATAATGGCCAAAGAAATGTGAGAGTTAATCCAAGTTACCCATAAAGGAATCATTGAAGTAAGAAGAAGATCATGAAAGAATTCACTTATCCAAGAATAAGAAACATTTAGGATGCTCCAAGGAAAACACTTAGTAATGTTCCTAAAAGATTCACTTATATAGTAAATCATCTAAAAGGTCTTGAGAAAATATTTGAGGAAGAAAATTGAAAGTGAAAGTCCTTAAATCTCTCAAAAGAACATGGTAGTCCAAAGTTACAACAATCCAAGAATCAAATGACCTTACCACAATGTCAAATGTTGAGCTCTTTAGGAAATTAAGAGAATATGAGCTTGACTTGACTCGAATGGTTGAAGAGGAGGATAAACACAAGAAAGGAAAGGGCTTAACTCTCAAAACATCCATGACTTCAAGTGATGAAAGTGAAGAAAATGAGGCTAAAGTTTCAGATGCAGAAAACCTCTCATTGTTTGTAAGAATGTTAAAAAAATTTCTAAAGAAAAAGAACTGGAAAAGAATACCACCTCAACCAAAGAAAGAATTTAAAAAGAATAAGTCTAACTTTGCAAATTTCACCTACTTTGAATGCGCAAATTTGGACACATCAAGGTATAATGTCCTATATATCTTAAGAAACAACAAATTGGAGAGAAGAAAAACAAGCTACAAGGAAAAAAGAAGGAGGCATACATAGCTTGGGAGGACAATGCTTCAAGGACTTCAAGTGAATCTAGTGAAAATGAAGAAGCAACTTTGTGTCTCATGGCTAGAAATAAAGATGACAACATTCTAAGTAGTTCTGAATTTGAACTTGATGAAAATTATTATCAACTACTTGATGTTTTTAATGAGATGCTTACTGAAGCTAAAAAATTGGCTATGTCAAACAACATTCTCATGAGAAAGCTAAGGTGGCATGTGAAAAAATTAGCTTCTTTGCAAAAAGAGTTGAATGACATAAAAAATGAAAAAAAAAAATTGGAAAAGGCAAAAAATTATTCTCTTTACAATAAGACTGTTAGTTCCACAAGCCTTTCTTCTCAATGTGGAAGGTGTAAGGCAATTGAATCCAAAAATAAGTATTTGCTAAAAACCTTATCCAAGTTAACAATAACCTTGATACTCGTTTAGCTCAACAAAGATGCACGTATGGAAGAGCTGGTTTTAGTTTTAACTTTGACACAAAACAAAAGTGTTACAAAAAAATTTTCAACTTTGTGAAAGCTTCTAGCTCTCCCTTCACAACATGTCATTATTGCATGAAAAAGGGACATCCTTGAAAATATTACATGATTAGAAAATTTGGTGTTCTTAGTGGGAAATTAAAATGGATTTCCAAAGGAACCAATGGGAGTACTAATCTCCAAGGACCCCAAACATTTTTGGGTACCTAAATTCTTCCCTTAATCTTTTGGTAGGTGTACCTAAAAGCCAAACAATCACTATGGTATCAATATAGGTTGTTCAAGGCACATGACCAGAAATAAGACAAAATTTGTCTCATTGAGGAATTAGCAAGGAGATTTTGTTACCTATGGTGACAATAACAAAATAACTATCATAAGAATTGATATTGCTAGTAATGCTTTAACAACATGCATATAAAATGTGCTCTATGTTGAAAGATTGAGGTACAATATTTTGAGCATCAATAAACTGTGTGACAAAAGATACAAGGTAACATTTAACAATGATTCATTTATGATAAGTGATGTCTTCACTTATGTGATCAAGCTTGTAGGTAACTATATTGATAACATTTATATGTTTAATCTTGATCATGCATCATGATCTCATATTAAGTGTCTTACAACTAAAGATGATATCTCATGGTTATGGCATAGATGGGTATGTCACATACACATGCATAATCTAAATAAACTAGTGTTAAGGAATTAGTAAGGGGACTACCTAAACTCAAGTTTGAAAAATAAGGTCTATGTGATGCATGTCAAAAGGGAAAATAAACTTAAGTGTCTTTTAAATCTAAAAATGAAGTTTCTACCTCTACACATCTTGAACTTTTGCATATGAATTTATTTGGTCCCTCTAGAACTATGAGCCTAGGTGGCAATTATTATGCACTTGTTAATGTGGATGATTATTCTAGATATACATGGACTCTATTTTTGCACCTAAAAAATGATGCATTCAAGGCTTTCAAAAGTCTTGCCAAATAGATTCAAAATGAAAAAGGATATTCTATTATGTCTTTAAAAAATGATCGTGATGGAGAATTTGAAAATGAGTTTTTCTATACCTTCTGTAAGGAAAATGATATAAACACAACTTCTTTGCCCAAATAACACTTTAATAGAATGGAGTGGTTAAGAGAAAAAAATAGATCTCTTGAATTAGCTAGAACCATTTTGAGTGAATCTAACATTCCTAAATACTTTTTGGCAGTTGTTGTTAGCATTGCTTATTATGTCCTAAATAGAGTTATTTTATGACTTATTGTAAAGAAAACCCCCTATGAACTATTCAGAAACAAAAAACCTAACATTTCTCATTTAAAAGTATTTGGATGTAAATGTTTTGTTTTGAATAATGGAAAAAGTCTCTTGACAAGTTTGATGCTAAAGCTAATGAAGGTATCTTTTTAGGATATTTTGTGCATAACAAGGCATATAAGATCTATAATATGAGAACTCTTGATGTAGAAGAATCCATGCATGTAGTATTTGATGAGATTAACCCCCTTACAAAAGGAAAAATTACATGTGATCATGAAGATACAAGTATTCCTCAAGAGAATTCATCTATAATTGAAGAAACAAATATGGAGGAACACTTGGAACAAATTCAAATTCCAATAGAAGAATTGCCTAAAGACTAGAGAACACCAAAAGGTTTATTACTTGACAACATTATTGGTGACATTCAAAAAGAAATAACCACAAGAAACTCATTGCATCTACTTTGTGAACATATGTCCTTTGTGTCACAAATTGAGCCTAATTTAATCAAAGAGGCAATAAAGGATGAATTTTGGATCATCACAATGTTTGAGGAATTAAGTCAATTTAAAAGAAACAATGTGTGGCACTTATACCAAAATCAGATGATATGAACGTCATAGGTACCAAGTGGGTATTCAAAAATAAACTTGATGAAAATGACATAATTACCATAAACAAAGTTCTCTTAGTTGCCAATGGGTACAATGAACAAGAAGGAATAGACTTTGATGAAACTTATACATTGGTGGCTAGAGTTGAGGCAGTCAGATTTTTACTTGCTTATGCTTGTCTCATGGACTTCAAGTTATACCAAATGGACATGAAAAATGTATTTTTGAATGAACTTATTAAAGAAGAAGTCTACATTTCACAACCTCTAGGCTTCATTGACCACATGTTTCCAAATATTGTCTACAAACTTGGAAAGGCCTTATATGGACTCAAGCAAGCCCTAAGGCAATGGTATGAAAGGTTGAATAACTGTCTACTTAGTCAAAGATTTTAGAGAGGTAAAGTTGATAATACTCTTTTCATAAAAAAGACCTCTCATGAAATATTGTTAGTACAAGTATATGTACATGATATAAGTTTTGGATTTACTAACAACATACTATGTGAAGAGCTTATAATAAGCATGTAGGGAGAATTTGGAATGTCCTTGATGGGAGAACTCAATTACTTTCTTGATCTTCAAGTAAAATAGATGAAGCAAGGTATTTTTCTACATCATTCCAAATACTATAAAGAATTGATGAAGAAATTTGACATGGACAATGCAAGGAATCTACTACTCCTATGGCCATAAACTGCCAATTGGAAGATGATGAAAGAGGTAAACCTTTGGACAAGACCAAGTATAGAGGTCTAATAGGTTCGTTATTATATCTAATTACTAGCAGACTCGATATCACGTTCAGTGTGTGTTTGTGTGCTAGATATCAAGCTAGTCCTAAAGAGTTATATTTTTATGTTGTTAAAAGGATATTGAAGTATCTAAAAGGAACTTTAGACATAGAAATTTGGTATCCTAAAGGCACTAAAGCCACTCTTGATGGCTATTCATATCTAAAATTTGCAAGATGCAAGCTAGATAGTAAGAGCACCAATGACACTTGCCACCTATGTAGAAAGCAAGCCTTGTAGTCTTGTCTACAACAAAACTGAGTATATAGCAACTAAAAGATATTGTGCTAAGTCATTATGGCTTAAACAACAACTCTCAGACTTTGGACTTCACCTTGACCACATACAAGTAAGGTGTGATAATTCAACTATTATTAATCTCACCAAAAACCATATACCATACTCTAGGACAAAACACATTGAGATAAAACATCATTTCATGAGAGATCATATTTAGAAGGCTGATTGTGAGATTGAGTTTGCTGATACAAACTCTTAGTTAACAATCATTCTCACTAAAACCTTCGCTAGGGACATGTTTTATTTTCTAAAAAATGAACTTGATATATCAAGAAAGCCTAGTCACACCTAATCTAATTGTTGATGTAATTGTAAGTGATTCTTATATATGTTTAATATATATTATTGTGTATGCTTTTTGTGTAATTGATTTGATTGTATATTTGTGTGACTAATTAGTTGTATGTGATATGTTAGATTTCATGAAAACACATCTTTTTTTCCTGATAATCACAAAAGTTGCATAATGTAATCGATTACACATGTGTTTTTTTTTTAAGTCAAGCTTTTAAATTGTTTACTTTAATCAATTACACATATTGCTAATCAATTACACAATTTTCTTTTCTAAAACTACATGTTTTCATGTTGTTTGCTTTAATCGATTACACATATTGGTAATCAACTATGAAGTGTTTTTTTTTTCTTTTGAAACAACATGATTTCATGTTGTCTACTTTAGTTTATTGCACATATTAGCAATTGATTACATATTGTTTTTTTTTTCTTCTAAAACTACATGTTTTCATGTTGTCTACGTTAATCAATTACACATATTGGTAATCAATTACGTAGTTTTGTTTACTAAAATGCATGTTTTCAAACTTTCTACTTTAATCGATTACACCTTGATTTAATTGATTACATAGTGTAAAAATGACGAAAGGGATCAGTTTTATGGAAAAAGTGTAATTGATTTCATTGAACTACAATCAATTACACAACATCTAGAATGTTAAAACACTTCAAGTACCTAGCTTTTCACATTTCAAATGTTAAAACTTAAACTCCTTCACCTCTATTAAAGCTAGAAAACCTCAACCTACTTGCTCCAAACCCTACCATTGCTCTAATATATCAAAATCCTTCTCAGATTTTTCAAACTATGTATTCAGTCATCTAGCTTTTTTTGTCACATGTATTTTGGCTATTTTTGGATGGATTGAGTTACAATTTAAGGATGTAATGTAAATATTTTATTTCACTCAATTTCAAACCCTTATATATAATTATATACAAGCATCCAATTTTTTTATATTTCATATTTTCTAAGTACATATGTATTCGTGAGGTGACATTATTTACTTCGTGTTTTTGTTAACAATATCCATTTTAAACATTAGACCTCTTTTTCCTGCTTTTACTTTAACAAATATGAAAGTTTTAAAATTTTTTTGCCAATTTTTGGTATATTTATTTCACTCTTAAACACTTATTGCAATTAGATGAAAAAAAAAATGTTTTAAAATAAGATAAAAAGGGTATTCAATACGTGTTTTACAAACTACATTTTGGAACATTACACAATTCAAGCATATATGATCGATTACACATCGATTTAATTGATTACACATTGCCTAAAAAAGATAAATTCTAGATTGCATTGGTGTAATCGACTACATGAGTATGGTAATCGCTTACACAAGTTATCCAATTGATTTTTGAGAACGAAAACATCAAATTAATTGATTATGTAATCAATTATTCTATTTTGGATTTTTCTAACAGAAACATGTAATGTGTTGCATAATCTATTAAATCAGTTATGACTTGAAAATATTTATTAAATGGTTTTCTCTTTGAAAATCAAGTGACAAAAATTAGCTTAGAAATCTTTTCAAAAGTCCAATACTCTACTTTCATGAGAGAAAGAACTTATCAAGAATTGTGTGCAATAAGATTTTTATTTGCTTCAAGAAAATGAGATAAAGGGTCAAGAATCAATATTATTTTAAGAGTTGTATAGGAAAGAATTTGGATTTTGATCTACACTACCAAGTGTATTCTAATCTTTGTTTTGAATTACTTTACTTTTTCTAGTGTACAATTTATTTAGGATTTCTATGATTTTCTTTGAATAGTGGGGGACTACGTGTACAATCTTCTAGAAGGGTTCAAGAAGAGGGATTTATAGGTTGATTGTATGTTCATGGTGTGTGTAATACTTTCATCTATATTACTGAAAGGGCTTGATTAATGTTGTTAGACTAACACTAGATGTAGGTCAGTTTTAACTAAACTAGTATAAACCTTTGTGTCATTATTTCTTCCTCATAATCTTTCTTTTATAAAATTGGTTATTGATTTAAAAGATTTATTCAATTAGTTTTCTTACATGTGTTAAGGGTTGAAATCTTTTAGAAAAAATTTTCACTATGACATTGTAAAACTTTTATTTTTTTTAAAAATAATGAGCAAATCTATTCACCTCTCTCTAGATTTCCTTGTTAGATTGTACACTACTAATCTTAGTCTTTGCATTGAATGAGCCAAAATATATAAATTAGTAGGATTATGTGATGCTAATTATGCTAGAGACAAAATTGAAAGAAAAAGTATTAGTGGAGGATGTCACTTCATTGGTGGTAACCTAGTCTCTTACACATCTACAAGACAAGGAATTATAACTCTCTCCAAAACATAAGCATAATACGTCTCAGTTGCAAACTTGTTGTTCACAATTTATGTGTATCAAGGGTCAACTAAAAGACTACAACATCTTCAAGAGTAAAATTCTTATCTTTTATGATAACACTACTGTAATTAATCTTTCCAAGAACCCCATAATGCATTCTTGAGCTAAGTATATTGAGATTAAGCATCATTTTATTCATTATCATGTTCAGAAAGGGACAATGAATTTATAATTTGTAACCACTGAAAATCAGCTTGTCGATATATTTACAAAATCCCATGTTGAAGATAAATTAGCTATTCTAACGAAGGAATTTGGAATGGAAAAAATAAAAGAACGGTTAATGTCAATGTACTTTAGGTTGTGATACAAGTGACTATTGACCATATATCTTAAACACACTTGTGTCCTATACATGCATTCTCAACAAGTAGACATCCAATGTATGAAGTTACATGTTTTTCTGTGCTTAAGTCTTTATAAGCATTTATATGCATAAGAATAACTCCAGTGTTGTATTAACTGAGAATGTTATGATATTAAAGTCTATAATATGTTGAGTCACTTCATAGCAGCCACCTCGAATATACTAAAGTTGTTTGTACCACGTCTCATCATGGTGTATTTATTGTGCATAGACACCTTTTCTCTCTCTTCTTTTCAAATTTGAATGAAAATTGTTTTAATTTTAGCTAAAATCTATAAATACCCTTGAAGCCTCAAAATGCATTCTTTACTTTCATTTGCTACTTGAAACACTTAACCTTTTTTATGAAAGTTTCTTCTTGTTTGAAACCTCTTAGCATAAAAAATGGATGCCTAACAGAACCTTGGTGAAACCTTTACCAACCACACCATAAGCCATATCGATATGGATAATGCAACAATCAATGTTGAGTACTCCTTTAACATTGATGTTTTTTTTTAGAAAATTACGTTGAACATTAAGGACCAATTGAAGAGCTATGGTATCTTAAGCTACTTCAACTCGAAGGAGGTGATAGTTCCTAAATTAATAAGGGCCTTTTAGAATACTGCCAAATTCTCTAGAAAAGTAGAAATTTGTGGTGAGTGTTTGGTATTAGGACGCCCCTTACAAAGAATCTCAAACTATTGACGTGTTAATGGGAGGCAAATATACAAAAAGGATAAACTATGCTAGTTTCATTCAAGAAAGAAGATTTTCCAACAAATTTTGAATAAGGTCATCCTTCAACAAAGCAACATTAATAATGTTTTTACTTTCACTTCATCCCTTTATGTTTCTGATAAGGTTCATGTAGATTGTATGAGGGAGGTTGAATGGAAGCCCTTCTAATAGGTGAAACAACACAAGAAAAGGTTGTATCTCTCTAACTTAAACATATAAAATATACGTTCAAAGTGCTAAAAATATTGGATAACTCTAGAAGTTTTTTATAAATTATATGTTCAAAGTTTTGACAAACTCAATACGTCCAAAGATATATGTTTTCCAAATGAATCCAAAACATTTTATATGTCTAATTTATCTTAGGATGAATAAGCAATGTTAGACTGATTTTTACTTTCACATTTATTATGTCTGATTTTGCCTTACATATTTTCGTATGCTTAGGATAATTGTTATGAAAATTTACTTATGTTTCTATTTTTGTTGTTTTTCTAACGTTCAAATTCAAATGAACATTTACTAAAAAACAATAGGAATGAAGAAAATAAACATACTTCTAAATCATAAAGGACCATTGAGCTTTCAAGTTTGTCTACAAGATTAAAGTAAGAATATTTAGAAGAGCGGTTTATTTGTTAATGCTTAAAAAGAGAAAAAGACAAAAAGACAAAAAACAAGCATATTCTCTCTCCTTTGACAGAAGTTGAACATTTATAGTATGAATACGTAGAGAAGAGTCATGAATTAAATAGACATCATAATGGAAAAAGAAAGAAGAATATTGAGTTGCAAAAACTACTACTTCTTCTAGCCTATATATATCAGATGCATGAAGACTGAAGAATTATTGACTTTGAATGTGATCATTAAAAAGCTCTTATACATCCAAAATCTCTATATCTCTTATTTATATTGTTAACTCTGTTAATTTGTAACTTGTAAAGTTTTTGAGAAAGTCTAGAGTGACTTAGTGAAAAAGAATACCTTGGATACTTAATCAAGTGATTAAGTGGTGTAACTAGAAGTAATAACAAATAGTATTTGAATTGGAAAAACTAGAAGTGACTTAGAAGAATGCTTGTGTTTTTAGTCAAAGGTGATAGAATCATTACTCATCTTTGAAATCATTTATTTAATTAGTGAAACCCTTTAGGTTGAGAGAGAATTGGATGTAGTTTAAGAGTTAGAGTGAATCAATATAAAACCTATTTTCTAAGTTCTTTTACCCCTCACGTTTTTATAGTCCTATTGATACAAGTCTGTCTCATGAAGATGCAGACATGAAAGACTGAAAGGAAGAGAAGATAGGGCCTCTTTTGGACTTCTTTGAGTCCAAGCCCATTGGGCCATCTTTGAGCCCAAGTCCAACATGTACATACTTAGTATAGGTTCCTTGTTTTTGGGTCATTGTATTTGGGCTCCATTTAGAATAATTAGTAGTTGGATGTGTGATGCTTGTTGGGCTTGTTTGAGCCTCCTCCTCTCTCCTTGGCCTAAACTGCCACTTTTAGTAAGTTTAGGACTTGAGTTAAGGTGCTTGTGTTGTCTATATAAAACACCTAGTCAACTTGTAGTCAAGACATTAGTCATTTTATGAAAAAATTCAAATTTGTGAGTTTAGAAATTCTCTCTAGAACTCTAGGGAAGAGAAGTTCCTCTTTTCCTTATCAAAGCTTGTGAGCATTGTGGCAAAATTTAACCTTTCTTATCCTATTCTTAAGAATAGGTGGAGAATCCATTCATATTCTCCTCCATTTCTTGTGAATTTAAGCTTGGAAGTTGAAGATTGGATGAAGATCTATGAAAGAGTGTAACACCTATGGTTACAAAACAATCTTTCCATCTTTATACAAGTCTTTCTTAACAAGTTTGGGAAAAAGTTTCTAAATCACACATAAACTATTCAACCCTTCTTCTAGTGTATTTTCTAACCCTTTAAATTGACCATCGTATTTCATGTTTCTTTTTCTTCTATTTCTTTTTTTCTTATTTATATAAATAAATATGGTCTTGTGTTTTGTATCACAAATATTTTTAAAGTTTACAAATATTAAATTTTAAGGGATTAGTTGAGTGGAGTAAATTAGGATTTCACATTTAAGGATGATAATGAATATAATTATTATGGATAAGATACTAAGTCAATTTGTGTGTGCTTCTTTTTTAAAAAAAAAAACTATATTTAATAAAATAAAAAGTTTTCTAGTTTTTATCTGTTTCTTAAATAATCGTTTGTTTCAAAAAAATATTTTTCTTCATAAATACTTATTTAAAGTTTAAACAAACTGACTCACTATAATATTTGATCTCATACTAGCTTTTGAAGGAAAAAAAATTACTTGTAGTAACATTTATGTGTGTGCGAGTATCAATTTGCTCAATACATACATACTAATAGCCACACCCACTACTCAAAATTTACTTATGCATAAAGTCAACCAATAAATAAACAATATTAATTAAAACATTAAGACAACTAAATTGAAAATTCATTTTTAAATCATTCAAACATCACATTAAATCATTCAAAGATAAGTTATAACCAAACATTAAAAACATAACCAGTTTTAATTGATGATCTTATAATACTTAAACATAAATAAATATAACAATAAATTATAAGAACTAATTGTTAAATTTCAATAATCAATATTATGCTTTAGTAATTAAATTCATAGTGAGTAAATTGTATACTTATATTTTGATTACATTATTATTTATATAATAGGTGTAAGTATTAAGTGTGATGGATACTATAATATCTATACTCACACTCAACCTCATTAAAACTTGAAAGTATATATCCAATCTCATATCTATCCTCAATGAGTGAGTACTTATCCTACCATTTGCAGATATTTTTTAAGGTACCCACAAGGTTTTGGGTATATTTTCCATCCCTATATTTAACAAGTTAGATGTAACGTCTTAAACTCTAGTATGCAACACTTATTTAAATATCTTTTTTATCTTAATTAATTTCATGAAATATTTAAAACTCAAGAAACACGAGCGAAGTTTAGTGGAAATTTTTAACACTTTTTATTTGTTATTGTGAAAATAGAAAAAAAAGGAGTTTGATGATCAAAATAGGTCTTGTTAATAGAAGCAACGAGTAAATAATGTAATCTCGTGAATACATATACGCTTAGGAAATATGAAATCTAAAAAAGTTGAATGTATATATGTATAATTATATAAAAAGGTTGAATCTAGCAAAATAAAATATCCATATAACATCCTTGGACTGTAACTCAACCCATCTTAGTAATAAGCCAAAATAGATGTGGCAAAAAAATGCTAGATGACTAAATACATATAAAAGATTCGAATCCTAGGTCTACCTATAAATATTGAAATGGAAATCTAAACTCAGAGTAGTCATCTCTAGCTTTCAATCTTATATGTGTGTCCATTGCGTCAAGTGTGAGTCAACAAGTTAGAAAAGTTGAAAGAATCCTACTAATAGGATCCTCGTGAAGTTTCCTCGTCATGGTCCTCCTCCGAGTCCTCCTCAAGATCCTTTTCAGCCTTAACAAGCTAACATGTTCCTTTTGTTGTAAGGGTCATCTTGAGTACTATTGTCTCCATCTCCAACATTGTATGATCCTCCTCAATAGGAAACTCATCATCTTTCTCCTCCTCATCACTTAACTCTAGTGATATCGGGGCTACTTGTTTACCTTTCACCCCAGCTAGGGTTAGGGTGTGAGGACTAATCCCAAGTAGGAAGGCACGTCCTGTTGGTAGAAAGGATATTACATAGGCAAGAGTATAGGATGAGGAATACAATGAGGAACATGGGATCTTGATGACCGCTACACGTGTGACATGACAGAAATATAGTGAAGTAAGTTGTGTCCATCATAAGAAATAGTTGAACATCTAGGACACTAGGTTGGCCTCATCCAACGATGCTAGCGAAAAATAGAGGTGACCAACAAAGTTGTCCTCACCCATGACCACATCATGAGTCCACTTCCTGTAGTAGCAATTAATCCATAGACGAAGTTAAGGCTTGAACATCTTCACTTGTTCCTAAAAATAAAAATAAAGCAAAGAAATAAGTCTTCTTGCTTCATCAAAGACACTACAAACAACTCAAGACAGTCACACACAATCTGCCAACCATATTTGAGTGGTGGTCTCATGTTCTCACTCGTGATACTAATCGTGTTGGTATCTAGTCCTTAAATCATTTTCCATATTGGTCAATTGGCACTAGAACTCCTAAAAGTTAGTAGTCTTACATTAATTGAGGTCGGATGACTATTGAAGTACATCAATCACTATGGGACTCTAGCAGGCTCTCACCAACTCAATAATGACATTGTAATCAATCGAAGTTACTATGTTGACTTTGTGACATAGTCACCATTCTACACCACACCCCCAAGGATGATCACACCTTATGATTCACTTCTTAAGTACCAATATGTCGCCATTCATTCTTTGAGAATTTACTCCTCAACCACACATCCTTACTAGGATTATCCTTTCTCTACTGTTGTAGGGTTCCATTATCTCTAGTATTAAGTGATGACGAACTGACACACGACCCTCGAGGCCTTGCCTCTAGGTCAACAAAGTTTCATTATCAAGGACACTTGCCTCCCTCGCCACAATTAATGAGTCATGTCATTCGATCTTCACTTTGTGAGCTCTATTATTTCCATAACTAGAACATCCCACACAACACTTTAGGTCTTGTACTCTTGGTGTCTCACTTCACACTCACACTTATATGCATATATAGTACTAGGATCACAATTCTTGTGTCACTATATTGCGACCAATCAACCATACAGACAAATCGCGATGTATACTTTGTTTTATTAAGTTTTATGGTACCTTGCCCCTCAATTTCACACACCTCACCCTCTCAAATTTTATGAAGGTTACCTAATTATAGAATTTTAAATCATTGTGCAAGGGTCCTAATTTAATTTAGGTTTGACAAGAAACAAAAAAGGTTAATTATATTACACATTATTTATTCCTAATTCAAATTTTTTTAAATTAGTTTTACTTTTCCCATTTGTCGTCTCAAAATGACAAGCAATAGAACCAAGTTCTAGTCGTCATAGTTCACTTTTTATGAGTCTTTGTGACCATACTAAGAGAAAACATTGTGTATTATAGTGTCTATAAAAAACACTCCACAATTTGTATCTAGTTAACTAGGTGAAAAAGTCACAAGATCATCAAATTTCATAGATAAAATTCACACATAGATAATTGTCTAAAATTCTCACTTCACGAGTATTAGAATCCAAGGCAATATAACAAGACATCAAGATTTATGCAATGAATCATGCCAACAATTCAATTTGAAAAGTTGCTACATTTCCAAAAAATTTGAATATCATTTAGTCCTCACATTGGTTGCAACAAACAAGACCAAATGTTGACTCAAAATTCAAATGATAAACAAGTTTTAAAGCATAAGGTTTTTATATAAATAGAAGGTTTTTTAGTGTATTTTCTGGAATGGTATCACAATTGATGAGTAAAACCAAAAGCAACACTAGTTAAAGACTTGCCTTTTTCATAATCTTCTCGAAACTATTTTCGGTTGGTTCTTTTTTTAGTGTGTCACCAACGTGTTTATCTTTACAAAGAGGTAAAACTTGCCCTCTAACTCATTTTGTACCATTCTCAATAATTATTTTTCTAAAGTTCTTTTTACAACCAAAATTCCCATTTGAAAATAAGAAAATCCTTAAAAACTCCTTTTAGCTAAAATTTAGGTACTCTTCTAATAGACAAGGCCAAAAGTTATCCCAAAATTAAAATAGCAAACCATTTTTAAAATGCAATTTTTTTATATAGACTTAAAGTTCTTTAAGTCTATTTTTCAAAACAACATTACATTAGTCAAAGAAAAATCTATAAAAATTACCAAAAGTCACAAACTCAATTTTCCTTCATGGTTCAATGATTTTCACTTTTCAAGTTCTTTCCAAAATGGATTGTAGTTGTCTTTTTACAACTTAAAGCTTTTCCAACAAGGTAAAATATGACCCCTAACTCATTTTCTAGGATTCCTAGTAATTTTATCTATGAGGGTATTCCTCCAAAGCAGTGAGACAAATAACTAATGCACTGCTTGTGATATATGGTTATTTTGGTAGAGATTTGCCAAGAAATTTAATTACAAGGAAAATCAAGAACAGTTAGCCCAAAAACTATAATTGGTATGGTCATTTTGCTTGTGTCAATCTGATCCTTGTCCTCAACTTATTTCCTAATTACCTCAAAATAGTGGCATATGCTTAAGTAAGATATGCATGTCCAACCACTGCCTTCTTCCTTTTGGCTGAAAATTAAAATAGGAAATGGACTTTTTAAATTCTAAAAAGAATTGCACAGAGTCTCCTTTGTGTTAGGATCGTCCCATGGTGCCAAAATAAAAGAGAATAAGTAGAAAGGAGATATGCAAACTCAAAATGAACAAAACTAGTGTGTTTGTCAAACAAAATGCTCAAGCAATCACATTTTTGAAAGAAAATTGACATGCAAGTGAAGAAGACATGAAATCAGGCATATGCAATGGATGCAACACATAATTTACTCCATGGAAAAGGCTTCCATGGTCTTCCAATAAGTTTAAATCCACAATAAGACCCATCCTTACCTTTAGAAGGTTAGAAGAATGGCTTGAGAGAAAACTAATGGAAGAGATGAACCTTGCTGCTTATAGGGGATGAAGAGGAAGTGGAAGTGCTCTCTCTCACACACACTAAACTCACAGTTTAGAGGCAAGGAGAAAGGGGAAAGTTTCTAACTTATATTAAGTGTGGAGTGTGTATGAGCGATGAAGTGATGGATGTAAGGGTGAAGTGTGTAAGTGAATAAGTGAGATAAATGATGGGTAGGTGGTGGATGTGGGGTCCTTTCCATTGGGGGAGGAGCTCTAGTCACTTGTCACCTAGTGGGACCTATTAATTTTGAGAACGATTTATCAAAAAATAAAGAATTAATTTTTTTTATCAATAAACGGTGTTTTTCTCGCTTGATAGTGTAAAAATAATCTTTTGTTCTTCTCTTCCTTTCTAAAATAAAAATTTAAATTCTTAGAATGTAGATTAGAATAATTAGAATATTATAAAACAAATTATTTAATTTATTATTTACTTAATCAAATTAGCCTTAAGTTAAACAATTAAATTTTTATAAAAAAGACCTAATTTAACTGACCAATTTTTATGCTTTTCATATAAGTGAAATATCACACATATTACACTATTGGCTAAATTAAAATATAAAGAATCCCTAATTGATTTAATTAAGATAAAATTTCATATATAAAAACTTTATTTAGTTGATAAAATTATTTCGATGAATGTTCTATAAACGAATTTTTTTAACTAATCAAAACACAGACAAGCATTAGAATTTAAATTCAAGCATATATGCACTACAATTTTAATAGTTAAATAAAATTCTACCAACAATTCTACCAAAACAATCTTAAAAAAAATTTAACTACACGAAATTTAATTATAAACAATCAATCACTAAGGCTACTCACATAAAATTTAATAAATACATATACATATATACATATACTTATATGTAATTGAATTGAAATTTATAGAACATTACATTAGACGTTTAAGTCTTCACTTATTTCTTTAAGATAAAATAAATATAAGTTTTCTTTGTAAGGTGTTCTTTAAATCTAAAAGCTTTTCATATTTTTGAATTAGGATATATCATCTAATTATATTTTTTTTATTATACACATATATATACTTTATTTAAATAAAAAATATAAATTATATGATTTAATTTGTCAATAAATTATTTTATTTATCAATAATTTTTCTTCTCTTAACATTATCTTATAATATATGTTAAAAAGTAGTTAAATAAACATGATCACACATTATATTTGGTTGCAAAGAAATAAAATAAGATGATAAAAAAATAGGTGATAAAAGAAATATAATGAAAACAGATGATGTTTAATTGAAAAGAAATAAAGTAAAATAAAAGAAAAATATTTGAATTAAAGTTATTTGACAGATAAAAATAAAAAATAATTAATATTAAATCAAAAAATATTATTATTATTATTATTCTTTTTATTATATATGATATGAATTCATATAGGAGAAGACCTTATTATATATATCCGATTATGGTAAAAATCAGGAGAGACATAAAAATATGAATTTAACCATTGACAAGGCGCGTGAGATATGTTTATGTGTTAGGTAGACATTGCGAATCCAACGTCTATATAAATCCAGAAGACCTGCCCTACCGACACGTCGTTTCAGACACACATTTCAAATAAATAATTTTTTTAAATTATTAGTTTCATTTTTTAATCATCAATAGCAGCGTTTCACCTTTTCCATTTTCATTTTCATGAACAAATATATATATTTCACTCCCCAAACTCCAAAGTCCCACCAATAATTCTCTTTTCTACTCACTCTGTTTCTCCAGATTTTCTCTCTCCTCCGCGCCTGTGAAGGTGAATTCTCATGTTGATTTTTTGGTAAAATGCATTTTAATTCCCTTTTTTTTATGTGGGTTTTGCATTTTGTGAGGAATTGAGTCACCAAAATTTTGCATTTTTTAAAGTTTGACTTGAAATTAAAACCTTTGATGCTACTCCAGTTTTTTTAAAATTTTTTTACACCATGTCCTGTGGTTATTTTTTTTCTTTTGTATTTTGGAATTTTGGGGTGTGATTTATTTGATGTTGGATTTTCAGATTCTTGTGTTTCGTGTTGCTCGTTAGGGTTTTTCCCGTTTGATCGGGTCGCTTTTTGATCTGATTAAGAGGTTTCTCGTGGTTTGTTTTGGTTTCTTTCTTCTTTTATGGTGTAAGATTGATTTTTTATATTTTCTTTTTACAGTTTGTTAGTGTTTCGGTGGTGTAGAATAGTTTAATTCAGGTTATGGAAATGTGCGTGTGTGCCAGTGAGTTTGTTGCTCGGTTTACACGTAAAAAAAGAATGAAAAAAAGAAATAAAGAAACTGCGTGTGGTTGTTGTAGTGCTAGTGACAAAATGTGTTTTTTTCCCTCTAGTTGTTTCCTGTTGTGCTGGTATTTGTGGCAAAATTCACTTCCCGAGTGAGGGACTTATTATGTTTATGTTCTTCTTGTAAAGCATATTGGGTGAGTGTCCAAATTTTCTGCCTTTCTGTTCTGCCATTGGGATTGGTCCTTCTTTTTAATTTTTTTTTTTTTATTACTGAATGACTTTAAGGAAATTCTGTGGTTCTGAATTGTAAGTGAGTATGGTTATAGCATGATTGGTTTTTCTGGTGGATGGTAATATTTATACATACATGCATTTATATGTATGATACATACATACATAATTTCTACCTTTTCTGTTATTTCCTAGGTAGAAGTATGTCTGCAATGAGATTAGCCATATATTGTCAGTGTACTTTGTATGTTAGAATGCATGTGCATTAACAGTTGTTTAATGAAAGGAAAAGGGATTAAAGAAATTGTTTAGTAGATAATGAGTTTGAATTGCAGTTGATTGTAAGTTTAGTTTTGCTTGATTGATTTTTTCTGGTGAACGGTGATCTATAGAGGGAGAGGGATGAGTGCTTTCTCATAGGGATTGGATGGGATATATTACACTGTTGTTCTCCTTGTGCAACTGCTTTTGTTTATTTGAGTGAATGATGATTTCATCTCCAGCACTTCTTTCTGCTGCTGATTCCGGTATTTTTTTATCATTTGAATCCTATGTTTGTGCAGTGGCTATAATTTAAAAAATGAATGCACTTACAGTTTTTATGGATACAAACCTGAGTATTTTAATTATTGACGACTGTGTGCATTTTTAACTATTCTTTCAGTAATTTGAATTTTTAACTTCATGATTCATCACAAGTATTCCATGCTGTACACAATTATTAAGATGTTGGATTTAAGTTTTGACTGATTGTCATACTGAAACATTATTTATGTTTGTCAGAGTTCTTTTGATTTAGTTTTCAATAACCTTTATCTATTGTGAGTAGATTTGGAGCAGCAGATATTTTTAAATGTAAATAGTAAATGAGTTTCTTTTGGTCTGTAAAAATGTAGTTGATTGGAATGGAAATACTGGGGGTTCTTGTGAGCTGACTGAGTGGGTAGTTGCTTGAGTTTATGGGACATTTTTGAAGGAGAGATATTTCTCATCTATCTGAGTTAAGATGAAGTACAACTGCACTAACTATATTTTACATACCTGCCTTCTGCATAGGGGCTTGATTGAGATGCTAAAATGTTACGGAATATTGTGTACCGCTTCTCAATGCAATCTGCCCATTCTTATAATGCTTAGGTCTTGGTTATTTTATTTTGTCTATTTTGACATCCTTGTCCATTTATATACTGTATACTAGTTTATGCATGTATACTTTGGGAATTTTGCACCAAATCAGATTAGTTTTTGTTAAACTTATTTGAAATCAGATTACCTTTGCAGGCACTTTTTCTGCAGTTTGATTGCGTCATTCTGAGAAGTGATTTTGAGAAAGTAAATTGGTTGAGAAGGGTTCATTCCTCTTCAGTGGCATAACTAAAAATAGATTGCAGGTGGAATTTTTCTGATGGTAAGCATTTAGTTTTTGCTTTTATGACAGTTAATATTCTGTGTTTTATGACTCTTGTTGGGTGAAACCGCATTAAGTTTACATTGCTTGGTTGAGCACACTATTTGCTGAGTTAACTTTCTTGTGAGTCAGTCTGACATCCAGCTCATCATATCTAGTCTAGTAGTTGAATTTACTGGTAATATGCTTGTGCTTGTCAAGAACATGATTTGAATAACTACTTTTAAACCCTGGAATTTTTGGCTTTTTCTGTCATCAATTTTTGGCTTTAATATTCTTACACTGTAGGCATGTTATGTATGTTTCAGGCAACTAATGAAAATCTTCCACCAAATGTAATAAAGCAACTAGCCAAGGAATTAAAGAATCTTGATGAATCTCCTCCAGAGGGAATTAAAGTTGTGGTAAATGATGATGACTTTTCAACAATATATGCTGACATTGAGGGCCCAGGTATGTAGCTTTATGTTCAAATTTTATGTTTAGCATTATATAATGAGTCATGCTGAATCAGAAATTTGTTCTGCAGCTGGAACTCCTTATGACAGTGGAGTTTTCCGCATGAAGTTGTTATTGTCTCATGATTTTCCTCACTCTCCACCCAAAGGTTTGTTTAGTTAGACACTGTCCTAATGGACCATTTGACAATCTTCTAGTTACATTGTTTAGACAGAATTATGCTATCAGTTATTTTAGAATTTTAACGTGGCTATCTGTATTTGTTTTTGGTCTACTGAGAATCATATGTATTTTGTAGAATCTACTGAAATCTATTTGTTCTATACTCCTATATTGCTTGACTTTTCCTACTTCATAGATTCCCATTTATTCTTGTGTTACGTGATGTGGTCAAACTTGTTATGCCATTGTTCTAGGATTTTTCCTTACAAAGATTTTCCATCCAAATATTGCAACCAATGGAGAGATTTGTGTCAACACACTTAAAAAGGATTGGAACCCTAGCCTTGGGTTACGACATGTTCTCATTGTAAGTGCTTGGAAGCATAATCTCATTAGTTCTTCAGACCTGCCTAGTTGAGTTGAGAAGAGTTATTTAGATCTTATTGAGATGTCGAATCTAGTTTTGCATGATTCATCCCAATTGGTCTATGCATTTATTAAGTTTTCATTATTAACAGGTTGTTAGGTGTCTATTAATTGAGCCATTTCCAGAATCAGCTCTAAATGAACAGGCTGGCAAACTGCTGCTTGAAAATTATGAGGAGTATGCTAGACATGCGAGGTGAGTTGGCTGGCCCAGATATTATTGATGTTCTCAATTAGTTTCTTGTATGGAATTGTCAACTGGATGAGTGGTTACTCTAAGATTACTTGTGTTCTGGATTCTAGTGTAGCAAAATGAAACATGAAGAAACACGTATTGAGGATTTCTGTTTTCTTCTTATTTAATTTTGTGTCTTCCTAATGGTAATTCCTATATATGCCAGCTTTGCAAGTTCAGAGTGAGACACAAACACATATATGCCTTAATGCAATTTACTACATTAATGGAGCTGTGTTTTGTCTTGAAATTTCAGTTATTTTATTGAGCTATGGGTTTGGACCACATACAACTGTTCACGTTTAATCTACGAATATTTTTTCATGCTACTTTGTTTTTCACATATATGATAATCAGCTTCATTTGTTGTATGCTGCAGACTTTACACAGGAATCCATGCAAAACCAAAGTCCAAATTTAAAACTGGAGCTATATCTGAATCTACAACTGCTCTAAATGTCGATCAGAGTAACACCTCAGTTCTTAATGCTGAAGTCAAAACTGCACCATCGGGTGCGGCGTTGCCGTTGCAATCACCTTTGGCCCCCTCAACCAGAGGAAACAATCAGGAACAGGCTGCAGTTGCAGCCGAGCCTGCTGTTAACAGTTCTTGTGCCACATCCATGGTTTATGCTGCACAAAAGAAGGAAGGTGGAGTAGCAAAAGCTCAGGCAGACAAGAAGAAAATGGATGCCCGAAAAAGAAGTTTGAAAAGATTGTAATGAAGTTGTTCAATAATATTGAACTTATCATATGTGGGGTACCAATTTTGTTTATTGATATAGAGAAAAGGGGGAAATGTAGTTGTGGTGTATGGGAAGATCAAAGATGGCTTCAAATGAGTACTTTTGTTGGGAGTAAATGAATGAAATTGTTGAACTGTTGTATGTGCTCTTGGGTTGATTTCTTTTTCTCTTCATTTTTTTTTGTTATATCACATTTAATAAGGGAGCAAGGCAACATTCAGCCTTTGTCATGTCATGGATTAGCACGAGTTTGAATCAAGATTCCATGCGTAACATGGGTATGATGCCCTTGGTTTTGCTTTGAAGTCCTTGAGTTTGAGATTTGTGCATATAGGTGAAATTAGGTTTTTTTTTTTATTACTCATTCTTTATTTTTTTATAATTATAATAATTTTTTTAGAGTTTCTATAGTTTAAAATATTTTATTTTGATTGTTAATTGTAATTTTTTAATCGTTTTAATTTTCATCATCTAAAACTATCTAATGACTTACATGCAAATACTTTTAAATTATTGCAAAATTGAATAAGTTTTTAGTAATTGCTCATTAAAGAATTTGGTTGTGATGGTAATGACATTAGACGCATTTTGATAGTATAAATTAAAAAAAAAGTTAAAAATTAATAGAGATTAAAATAAAATATTTTAAATTACATGAATTAAAAGAAATATTGATATAATTATAGAGATTAAAAAGTAATTAAACTTTTTTTTTTGTCTTTGATGGAGAAGTTTTTTTGGTAAAGCAATTAATTTTCAGGATTGGACTGGTGGTTTGGAAAAACTTTCACTAGAGTGAGGTGACATTTTAATTTGAATTTTTTATTTTTTGATGTTGTAGGTTAAGTGTATCTGCTCAGTCTATGTTATATGTCAATCATTGTACTGTCTATTTTATCATGACAAATTGACAATCACAGATGAGGTTGGGTAGTAAGTATGCTTAAGGTGTAAAAGTTTAGTCAGCACAAAAATGAGTGTTGTTTAATAATTATTCTTTGACCGAGAATTTCTGCGGGTAAGTTCTGATATTAACTTTCATAATTTTAGTAGGGGTTAAGAATGTACGATTTGGTTAGGCTCGTTAATTAAAAGTGATCAAAATACTTTGAATTGGATAATCATAATTCAGTCAATGACGGGTCAATCTGTTTCCGATTCATAACGTCCTCGTTCGTAAAAAAAGAGAAATAAGATAAATAAAAGCACAAGAAATATAATTAAAAAAATAGAATATAAATGAAATATAATGTTAATTTATTTGGTTTAAGAGAAATAAATAAAGAATAAAATAGTAAAATTATTTTGGTTAAACTAAATGAAATAAAAAAAGAATTTTTAATAAAGATATAAAAATATTTTTATACCTCTAACATTATTGATGTATTAATACTGTATTTCAAATGCATTTAATGGATTAAAATGTTTATGTAATTGATTAAATTTATATGTTTAATTGATTATAGTTGACAAATAATCGATTAAGTTTTTTTGTATGAGAATTATTATATGCAAGTGGTTACTAATCGATTATAAACTTTAAATAGTCGATTAAATGAATAAGACATGAGCAAAGCTTGCTCAAGAAGGTTAAAAAAGTAAAAATTCTCTTCACTCTCACTTTTCCGACATATGTCATGATAGATCAAAAATTGACTTTTTCATGCGAGACCCACTTACATACAATTTGTTTAAACTTAAATTAAGTAGTTATGAAAAACGTAATTTTTTTTAAATAATTAATTATTTAATAAGTGGATATAATTTACTTCTTAAAAAATTTATTTATTCTAAAAATAAACAGTTTAGATAAATGTATAAAAAAAAAAGTTATTTATCTTATTTAAAAAATAAGTACAACTAAAGCACTCCTTAATTTCCTGATAAATCTGCTTCACTAAACCAACAATATTATTTACATCATTGCTCACATGTTCAAACTCTACATGTCAAACAAAGTATAAAAGAACTTGAGTATTATTTAATGCTTTAAAAAATGTAAATGATAATAAATAAAAAATGTAAACAATATATGAATTATAATTAAAAAATAAAATATCACGTTAATTTTCATGTCATTGGGTTTAAGAGTTTAACAATAAAAACTTGTTACCTAAACCAAAAGTCATTGATTTGAATGAGTAACATCAGATTATATCTACATAACATCAAAATCAAACTAATTTATTTGGGATGAATCAAATTCATAGGTTACCCGAACTCTTAAATACTCTAGTAGGATAAACTTTCTCCAAAATGACAATCTTTAAATTAGAATTTCGACATTGTAGGTCCAAATTAGATGTAAGTTTTCTTTTTAAAAAAATCGTATTTCATGTTTTATGAAATAGAAATATAATAAATAATTAAATTAAAACAATATATATATATATATATATTGTTATTATAATAAAACAATATGCATTTGTTTTATATTAATTTTTATTTACTAAATCTTACGATACTCTTAAAACATTCGTTATTTATTAATCACCGCCAAATGGCACATGGTCAACACCTGTCATTGCACTAGTTATAGTTAATTAATCAATAAATATTGATTATAAATTAGTCATAAGGATTATAAGCCAACAATTAAATAAGTTAGTTTTTCTTTTTTAATATGATAAGCTAGGTGTACCTTTAATTAGCACACACATATATATACTCTTTTTTCATGAGATAAACGGTCAAATAAAATAAAATAATAGGTAAATTTAAACTAATTCTATATAAGGATAATTTTGTTAATTTTAAAACTATGTTATAATATTTTTTTAAAAAAATATCCTTCAACCTCCAATAATACAATAATTAAATATAATATAGTGCAATGACCATGCTAAAATAATAAAAAAAAAGATCATTCATGACAAAGTAAGAAAATTCTCATACCCCTTATTCTTCTCTCCAAAATGCTTGATTAAGAGTGTTGATGGAGAGGTAGGATGTTTCTTTCTACTTTACTTCAAGTTGGGACGATAAAAATAGATAGAATGCTGTGAATTTTAGAGATAG
This sequence comes from Pachyrhizus erosus, assembly GCA_026544285.1. Classification (NCBI taxonomy): domain Eukaryota; kingdom Viridiplantae; phylum Streptophyta; class Magnoliopsida; order Fabales; family Fabaceae; genus Pachyrhizus; species Pachyrhizus erosus. The sequence continues at coordinate 32,423 of JAMLFT010000363.1, forward strand.
AATTTAGAAGTTTGAGAGGAGAAAGAGAAGGTTTTGAGAAAAGATGAAGATCCCTTGTGTAGTGGATAAGAATGAATACACACTCTCTCTTTATTATGCAATTAATCAACCAAAATCCCCTTTTACCCTTGATAAAGGTCAATGCCCCTTCCTTAATGCCTTAGGTTAGTTTCTTTATTTTAATTGGGCCTTGTATAGGTCCAGTTAAATTAGGTTTAGGTTCATTTCAATTTTTGTGCATGTTTTAACAATGTAAATTTTATCGCTTTGTAAAATTTTTAACAAGTAATCTACTACATGTACTCTTAACTTTGAATAATTATTCTCCTTTTTTGTAATTAATTTAATTAACCTCTTATTAATTATTTAATATTTTTAATTACTAAATTAATTAATTTTCTGTCTAAAAGACCATTTTAAACACTTAAATTAATTAATTTTCTGTCTAAAAGACCATTTTAAACACTTAAATTAATTAATTTTCTATCTAAAAGACCATTTCATATTTTAATGATAAACAAGTTTGCTTCTTGCTATGCCAAGACACTAAGACATTGCTTTCTATCCAATTTGCATCTTACAAATTCAAAATCAAAATAACCAACTAAAGTAGCCTTTACACCTTTTGGATACCACAACTTTATGTCTAAAGTTCCTTTTAGATATTTTAGAATCCCTCTTACAACTGTATAATGGGATTCTTTAGGACATGCTTGAAATCTAGCATATAAACATACACTGAACATTATATCTAGTTTACTAGTAGTAAGATAAAATAAATAACTTGTTATACCTTTGTACTTGGATTCATCAAATGATTTACCTTTTTTATCATAATCCAAGTAATAGTTTGTTGTCATTAGTGTAGTAGACTCTTCACAATTTTACATATCAAACTTCATTAGCAATTCTTTGTAGTATTTGGTTTGATGAAGAAAAAAGTCATGCTTTATTTGTTTCACTAGTAGTCCAAGGAAGAAATTTAATTCACTCATCATGAACATTCCAAATTCTCCTTGCATGCTCTTTACAAATTCTTCACAAAGTGTATTGTTAGTGGAACCAAAGATAACATCATGTACATAAACTTGTACTAACAATATAGGATGAATGCTTAATGAAAAGAGTTTTATCAACTTTACCTCTCATAAATTATTTTATCAAGTAAGAAATTACTTAACTTTTCATACCAGTACCTAGGAGCTTGCTTAAGGCTATAAATAACCTTCTTTAGTTTATAGACATGATCTAGAAATTTGTGGTCAGTGAAACTAGGTGGTTGTGAACCATAGACTTAATCTATAAGTCCATCAAGAAAATTACTTTTTACATCCATTGGAAAAGCCTGAAGTCCATGTAGTAAGCATATGCAAGTAACAATCTTACTACCTTTAATATAGCTATAGGTGCATATATTTTGGCAAAATCTATCCCTTCTTGTTGGTTTCATCCATTGGCAACAAGGCAAACTTTGTTTCTGGTGATAATCCCATTCTCACCCAATTTATTTATGAAAACTCATTTGGTGCCAATGATATTTATTTGATCATTTCTTGGTATTAGTTCCCAAACATTGTTTCTTCTAAATTGGTTAAGCTTATCTTGCATAGCCATAATCTAGAATTGATAAGTTAATGCCTCTTCAATAGTATTAGGTTGATCCTGTGAAACAAAGGTCATATTTTCACATAGTAAGTTAATTGTTCTTCTTGTTGTTACTACTTTCTAAATATTCCCAATGATATTATCTAGAGATAAATTCCTTGGATTTATTCATTCTTTTGGAAGTTACTCTATAGGAGTTTGAGTTGTTTCATTGTGATCTTCCTTTTTTTATTATTCATCTTTAGTAGGTATTTCTTGTGCTTAACCTATATGTTCGTAATCATTCAAAGCTTTTTCCTTTTTGAGGGATTTAGTCTCATCAAATTCAATATACATGGATTTTTCTGCAATAAGAGTTCTCTTATTATATATTTTATATGTTTTACTTTGCTTGGAGTATCCTAAAAAGATACCTTCATAAGCTTTAGAATCAAATTTGCCAAGAGACTCTTTACCATTGTTCAAAACAAAACATTTACATCCAAATACTTTGAAATGTGAAATATTGGGCTTCTTATTTCTTAAAAGTTCATAAGGGATTTTCTTTAAAAAAATGGTCTTATTAGAGCTCTGTTTGGGACATAACAAGCAATGCTTATTGTATCTGTCCAAAAATATTTTGGAAGATTAGATTCACTCAACATGGTTCTTACTAACTCTTCAAGAGATCCATTTTTCTTTTCAAATACACCATTTTGTTGAGGTGTTCTTGGAGTAGGGAAATTATGTTTTATTCCACTTTCCTCACAAAATAAATGAAAAAATCATTTTCAAATTCCTCACCGTGATTACTTCTTATGGATAGAATAAAATAGCCTTTTTCATTTTGAATTTGTTTGGAATTTTTCTTAAAAGCTTTCAATGCATCACTTTTTAGGTGCAAAAATAATGTCTATGTGTATCTAGAGTAATCATCCACAATAACAAATGCATAGTAATTTTCTCCTAAACTCAAAATTCTTAATAGACCAAATAAATCCATGTGTAAAAGTTCAAGTGGTTTAGAGGTAGAAACTTCACTTTTAAATTTGAAAGATACTCTAGTTTGCTTGCCCTTTTGACATGCATTACATAGTCCTTCTTTCTCAAACTTGAGATTAGATAGATCTATTGATAATCCTTTGATTACTAATCTATTTAAGTGAGTCATGTGAATATGAGCAATTATCCTATGTCATAACCATGAAATATCATCATTTGTGGCTAAAGAGGTTATTCTAGATTATGATGCATGATCAAGATAAATCATGTAAATATTGTTGTATGATTACCTACCAATTTAATCACATTAGAGAAAACATCACTAATCATACAATAGTCATCATTAAATGTTGCCTTGTGTCCTTTGTCACACGACTGATTTATGTTTAGTAGATTACACCTCAACTCTTCAACATAGAGCGTATTTTCAATGCTTGTAGTTAGAGAGTTGCCAATTGTGCCAATTCCTATAGTCTTTCCTTTAGTATTGTCACTATAGGTAACATAACCTCTCTAATTTTCTTTTAGTGAGACAAATTTTGTTTTGTCTCTTGTCATGTGCCTTGAACAACCACTATCAAGATATCACAATGATTGCTTGACTTTAAGGCACACATATAAAATAGATTAATGAAGAATTTAAGTACCTAATTTAACTTGGGTTATGGAGGATTCGTATTCACATTTGTTTCTTTGGAAATCCATTTGAATCTCCTACTAGGAACACCAACTTTTTAATAACATAGTTCTTTGAGGTATGACCTTTTATCATGTAGTAATGACATATTTTATTTATAGAGCTTGAAGCTTTGGTAAGATGTTTCTTGCCCTTTTTAAAACCAATTTTAGTTGTATTAAACATGTTTCTCTATTATGATAAAAAAAATTATTAAGATTCTTACTTCCCTTTATGAATTTTGATAAAGTATTTGCCAAATATCTATTTTTACTTCAAGAATCTTACAATTTTCACAATGAGAAGTTGTGATTGTGGAGTTGCTGGTTTTATTACAATGAAACTAGTTTATCCACATATCATCTAAGGTTTCCTTTGAGAGTGTTATTAGACACAACCAACGTCTTAGTTTTTTTGTGCATTTCATAAAAGGCATCAAGCAATTGATTATAATTGTCCTCACAGTCTGAGTTAGAACTACTTACAATATTTTTTTAATTACTTTCTACCATGAGGTACAAATTTGCTTCTTGATTTTCATTGGTGTCACTCAAGGAGCTAGAAGTGTAACATCCTGATAAAATTAAAATGAAAATACTAAATTAAAATAAGAAGTTAGTATGTGTTAAAATAAATAAATAATGTGGGATAGGAAATTCCCTATTAATAATAATTGATATTCCTTAAAAAGATTCACTTTATGTGTGTTTTTCTCTAAATTAACATTTTTTGGAGAGGAATTAATTGTTAAAATATTATAGATAACATAATTTGGTAGCGTCTATATTTTGTTAGTATTAATGTTTAAAGTATGTGTGTTTAAATTAATATTATATGTTTTAAAAATTTAATTATTGTTATGATAAATGTTTATTTAAAAATAGATAGTCATAAGTTTAAATATGATATAAGAAACATTTGTTAGTTTTATATGATTGTTAGATAGGTAGAAAGATATAGACATGAAGATAGAAATTGGAAATTTAAGCATAAAAAAAAAAGTAGGGGGTGTCACTGAAGCTATTGATAGAGCTTCTTCCCATCGAGTCACTAATCTTTTGCAAACCGCCATTGCTGCCTACTTTAGATAGCCACCCTATACCTGATTTGTAGAATAAAATAAACCTAGAATGTCGGTGGAAGCTCTATATAAGGCACAATGTGGCTCGAATAAAAAACAATCCTAAAATTAAAATCAAAAGTTCAAAGTTCTTCCTCGAAAACTGAAATAATTACTTCTCTTTTTGTCTTAGCCATAATCAATTCATCCCCAACCTCACCCATGATGGATTAAGTAAAAGGATCGAAAGATCGTAGTTCACCAAAAAAATTTAAGGGTCATTGGAAAACTCAATTCCCTCGTTAGAAAAAAAAATTAAAAAGGTAGGAGGAGTTTTCTAATCCTTGATTTCTTCTACTTAAATTGAAATTGAAATTGATGTTTTACTGCCATAGATTTTGTGGTCTCTTTGAATGATTGGGAAAGATTGAGTTTGGATAATTTTTGGAATCGATCCTGTTAAGTGAGTAATTTGTTATTTTATGTGAATGGTATTGCTAGAAAACTCAAAAATTGATTAGGCGATGAATGAAATAAGCTAGGGTTGTATTTTAAATCTATAATAGGCATTCAATCAAAACAAATTGTTAATACTGATGGTAAACATTTGAGTTGTATTCGAAAGAAATTATTAATAGGCTTTAAAATGTACAAATTCTCAAATTCCATAATATGTTAGGAAATAATATAACATCTGATGTTACTTAACTAACGACAGATATAATAATATTGGAAAGAAAGAAAATAGGTATATATATATATATATATGTTGGAATTGAAAGTTTTCAAAGTTTGATAAGTAATTGGTCCCAAATGAAGAGAGATAATATTATACATGAAATAATCTTTTGGTAAATTGTTGAAGGGCGAATTGCTAGACTGTGAAATAGTAAATTACCTATACATCTTAGACATTTCACCAGTGTTATATAAAATAATAATATTTTGGGTAATGATAGGACTAAAATTTTTTTACTCGTAGGGGGCTTTGAGAAATTTTCAGAGGCTCATAATATATCCTTACCAAAATAAAATTAGAAACTTAAATTTATCATTGATAGCTATAGATATTTTAGGATGTTAATTTTGTTTTAGGCCAATTGAGAGTTCCTAATCATTGCCCAAAAAGGAAAATTGGTTAGGTTTTGAGTTAAAAAAAATCATATTAAATGGTTGTTAAATGTTGCACACTTGAATGAATGTTAGGAAAACACTCATTGTTAAGAATTAATTATTCTGAATTCAAGACAATTTTAATTATTATCTTATTATTTTAATAACAGTAAATAATAAATTACTTTAAGTTAAGGTTTATATATATATATATATATATATATATGTTC
>JAMLFT010000364.1:0-44841 GCA_026544285.1 Pachyrhizus erosus
ACATTAATTTTCTCATCTATTACTTTGTCTCACTTTTTTTTTATCTTTTTCTTTTTTTTATCATATTTATAAATATAAAATATTTATCTATAAATATTTCATAAATTTGACTAATTACATCTAATATAATATCTCTTTTAATTATTTTTAATTTATAAAACTTAAATTTAAAACTTGCTTAAAAGATGAAATTTTAATTTTATTTAGACTAACCAACACAGCGGTTATATTTTTTTTATTTTTTTTATCCATACACTCCATTTTTCAAGCGAACATTATGTATTTTCCTTTTTCTAAAACAAACATAAACTTAAAATAAATTATGTGAAATAAATAAATGATATTCAAATTTAACGTTAAAAGAAAAACAGATTGTAACCCATGTTGGGTTTTATCTTCTGTCACTAGTCAGTAATCATACATGAAGAAAAATATCCTAATGCGTAATTGCGCATCTGGTGACTGGTATAGTATCCACAGCGACCTGACTTCAAACCAATTAACGTTGTGAAAGGACAATGTCTAAGGTCTAAGACCATCTTCATCGATGGTTCTTGACACCCGTTCTTAGATTGTAAGAATCATTCTTGGAGTTCTTAGCATTGGAGCGATCGTCGTGGCAGCCAAGGCGTAAGAAAGGTTCTTCATGAATAACTCCCAAGAACTGATTATTTAAAAATAAAAATAAAAAATGATTTTTTACATACTGGCTTAACTGATTTAAAAATTAAAAAAAAAAAAAATGATTCGAGTAGGGGAGAATGAAGAGAATGGGAAAGTGGGCTGTTGTTTCTCGCCGCAGATGCAGAGGCAACGAAACGGAAAGAAGGAAAGAGAGGGGATGAAGTGGTGGGTTGATGAGCACTGATCAGAAATGAGAAAGAGAAAAGATAAATATTTTAAGAATGGAGAAAAATATTTTAAAAATTCTTAAAACATAAATGTCAATAAAGGGCCCACTTAAAAAAACCTAAGAACTCAAAATCAATTGTATGATTGGAGATGCTATAAGGACTCTTCTCTTCTTTCTCTTCTTTCTCTTCAAGCACCCATTCGCGTTTCTCCACGTCATCACTGCTCCTCCTTATTAGTTAATAAACACAAGGCAGTGACAGATACATACACAAACGCTTGCTGAGGAGAGGACTCGAGACAGCACCTCAACAACGAGAAAACTCAACAAATACTCAACTTTCAGTTAATATGTTCACTGGCTCACACTCCGGGTATTACTCATGCCATCATGTAGTTTCTTCTTCTTTTTGGATTCTTGAAAACGCATGAGTTTTGGGAGAAAAGTTGTTATAATAAATGCATAAACATTATCTTCTTATTACTTGTTGTACAGATTAATTACCATTGTAACACGTTCTGGAAAAGAAGATCTCCTAACTCATAAATCTGCTTCATTAAGATCCTTATAAATTATATAACTTAGAGAGGTTTGAATTTCTTCGTCTCTTTCTCCTTGTTCTTGTTAGGATTATTTTCTCCTCTCGGTGAAATGGTTTTTTTTTTTTAATTTCCGGGAAATTAAAGTTTATTAATGATGCTAAGATGCTTTTTTAAGCTCCTTCTGCGTTTCTTTTTTGACCGCTTTTTCACTTTAAACCGCTACATAATTTATTTTTATGGTAAAGTTATGCTAAAATTAAAACCGACATTAACGCGGTTCTCTCTTTCCAAGTGTTGGAGCTGCAAGGTTTCGTAGCTTTATGTTTTAACGCAAACCTTTTCAGAGGCAAATTGATACATTTTAATGAAGTAAATGTGTTTTGAACAATAGATATAGATAATAAAATCTCACTCCTTTTCAATTTAGAATGTAAGATTGTAGTATTAAAAGGGTTGGATTCCATTATGTACTTGTTTGTTTTCTTTCTTTGTTAGTTCCGTGCTTGTTTCTCCCTTTTAATATGCTTCATAAAGAGTACTCCCTTCATTCTCGTTTTTAATTTTAAAAGATGGATCTTCTATTACAGATTTTATATTTAATGGGGTTGATGATTCCTTCGTTCTAACTAATTGAAAGTGCTTACCTGAAGTGATTTTCGTGAGTTTTTCTTTTTTCTATTTTGGCGCTTCCCTGTTCATATGTCCAGCAAGCACACATCTATATTATCATCATTCTATTTTTTTTTTAATTTTTGGCGATGATCATTATGGCTATTTCCTTCCTCATGGAAAATATTATGGAAAAATGTCAATGGGTAAGAGCCAAGTGATCATTTTGTTTTCACGTTTGTGTAGACAAATAATTCATTGGATGCGCAATGCGAATGCCTTCTTTCACGGCTAAATGGGAGGTTAAGAATTTTTTTTTTCATTACAATTACAAAATAGCCCATAGTACATGCATGGGACTTGTCTATCACATATGGGTAAATTGGACATCTTTGTCGTTTGCAAGATAAAGATTTGGACGCCTCTGCAATTTCGTCGTGTCAGTTGTACGTCCCTCTTAAATGTTATCTGGGATTTTTTGACCCAAAGATCTAGTCATATACCATCAGCCACTAAAATGACACTTTGTCTTTTAGAGCGTGATTACGATATCAATTTACACAGGCATAACATTAGTTTTGTCTTTTGGTATTATTTCATAACTAAATGGATGTAATAATGTTTTCAGGACTAAATTCATCTATCACAAATATTTCAAGTACCAAAACGAGAATTGTGCGTTTGATTATTTCTTTAAAATATACACTTAAAATTTAATTTTCTCATGTGTAATTGACACATTATACAATCCGCTTGTATTTTTTTTTTATCTTTTTAGAATGGTACCCATAATCTCTGCCCTGTTAGTATTATTTTTTTGGTGATGTCTTCAATTTTACATATATATATTCGTCAAGTACGTGGAAAAGTGAAGAGTAAACGAGTAATTTTTAGAAATGAAAAGTGAAAATTGCTGTAAGGAATTATTTTATGCATTTATGATTTGATATGTGATGATTTGGATTGCATTCATCCTGCATGAACCTATTTATTTTCCCTTCGACTTCATTGACCTTCGCATTGGATTCCCTTGCCTCCTCAGTTAATGATATTTTTCTGAACTGTTATAGTCCTTGTGGGTCAGGGAGCATTCAAGTAGCGAGGTCCTAATTATTAACCCGTTTTACTTTCCTGGAATACAAGGCAGTTAAACCATGCAGACCCCAAAGACAAGGTAAGCTTGAATTGATTACTTGGTCATTGCTTTTTTCTGTTTTAAATGTTGCTTCTGTACATTCCTTGTTCAAAATTATTTTGGTTCTTTAAAATTCTCTGTGAAAAGCCTAAATCAACGGGATTGTTCACTTTAAATTATGATGTGGTATATCTCATATTTCAAATTCAAATGTCAACTACTATATCTGGAAAAAAAATGGAAAAAAAAAAACTATAATCTGTATATAACTTTGTTCGACATTGGTGGGTCTAGTTAAAAGTTCACACATGGTTAGCACCATCGCAAGCAAATGTCTGTCAACTATTCATAATTTGTCCTTTTCGATTCAACTTTCTTTCTTCCTAACTCTTCCCAGTTTAACAAAGTTCCTCACTTAATTCATACCATTTTCATATCAAGCTATTAGCAATGGTGTTGAAACATTCTGGAATCTGGGTAGTAAGAATGTTAAATTATGATGCTTATCTTTTCTCTCTCTTTTTATTAGTTTCATTCCTTACGTGGAATTCCCGTATATAAAGCTCAAGTTTTTGTTGGGCTTTTGTCGCCTAGTCTGTTCCTTTATTTTTTTCAAAAGACTAATCATTTAAAATGATTCATTTTTTGTTCAAGTGCGTTTTCATATAGGCGGCGTTAACTGAGTAATGGGGAGATTGGGACCCGGGACAGTTATTCCCAATTATGATAGTAATTATAGTCATGATAATGTGAACGCAAGTTTGATTCTTCTAAATGGAATTGATTTCTCTGCATCAATACTACTATATTTTTGAAATGGCTATAATGTTACATTATATAGCAATTATTATATTTTTCTGGATGGAACAATAGCATCAGATAGTCCCGTAGCTTTTTACCATCGACTGCATCTACCAAAAAAAAGAGAAGGTACCATAGATTGTACGATGGTAAATGGACATAATATATCTTGAAAGAATAACATTCTTGGTCAATTCCTGGAATCTTGAAGTTCAAATTTCAATATTTACTTGTAAATCACAATTCAATAATATTAATATTATTGATTTTACAACTTGTGACTGAACGGTTTAATTTTCAAGTTGAATTAATTAATTAGTACTGTATGGTTAATGACATTTGAGTTACTTCTGACAAGACTTGATTATAACTTACAGGAGTATTACTCACGTATTTATAGCAGTACTTACTAGTAATTAGTAATTACTACTCATTACAGCAATAGTAATTGCAATTTCGGTTTTAAATCTGCATCTGGTCTATTTAAATTTGTCCAACGGTTTGGAGCTTCCTCTCTTCTCTATGCTCAACCATATAAAGAAATCTCTCTAACGAGCTAGCAAGTTCAGATATCCGAGTGATTTAAAGATATTGGTTTTGCTTTATATGGCAATGCGTTTATTGCTAGAATTTTGAGATGTGCGTTTTCATTTACCAATGCAATTTCTTTTGCTTACATGATCATCATAATTCATAACGCTTAGATATTCTGATTTCAGAAGTAGCTCCTCTGAAGTGCCTCAGAAGGTGTCCCCTCGCGGTGGACGCCAACTAAGGCCTGCTACACTGGACACAGCATCTTCATTAAACCAAGCTAATAAAACATCAAAGGATAATAGAAGTCCCAAAGTATCTGAGCGCAGATCACCCAGAAGCCCCGCTCCAGAGGTAAAACTTTTTTTAATTTTTTATCCTCACCTGTTGTAACAAAATCATAGTGCATGTGATCAGAAAGTGCTTTCTTCAGAACGTAACAAGTATAAAATATAGTATTTTTTTAATTTTAAAAAAATTAAAATAAAGCTTTATGCTTAATAAAAGCGCTTTTGATTTTTGCCGAAATTGTAGGATGTTATCATGACTATGTTTATATTTTTCAAGGCTTACTTTTTGAAAAGGTGGTGTTAACTAATTAGTTGAAGGCTTAGAGTTGGCGTTAATTTTACTTTTCGTTGTTATTGTTATTTTTAGACAATACACTGATCGTGCAAATGAGAAGGCAATTTTGGGGTGTCTAATAGTGTGGGCACTTAAATTTCGGTACAAATGCACGTTAGCAGTTAGATAGATATTAAAGACGCCTTTTGGAAGGATTCTGCTCTTGAACATCTGGTGTATTCGAATTAATTAATAGAGTGGGTAGAATAAGCTACTTCCCTGCCATATAATTACTTAGCATTGGTTCTATATATGTGTGATGGCATTTTATATTCAAGACCTGTGAAAGATTAGGTTGATCCTCTTCTATTGTTTACTTAGTCTTTTGTTATGTTGTTGATCTTGGGATTTTCTAATCCATGTTGAAAGCAATAATAAGGTGTGTTGTTTTATACAATTCTTCGTAAGTTAGAAATTTGTCTCAGAATTGTAAACCCTTATAATTTTCTGTTGCTTTAGAGGAAGCGTCCTAGCAGAATATCTGAATTGGAATCTCAGCTATCGCAACTCAAAGAGGATTTGAAGGTGGTGAGGAACCAGCTCGGTTTGTCTGAATCATGCAAGAAGCAAGCTCAGCAAGATGCTGAAGAGTCCAAGAAGCAACTAGCTTCCCTATCCTTGAAACTTGAAGATTCTCAGCAGCAACTTCTGAAGTTCTCTGCTACTGAACAAGCTCGTGTTATTGAGTTCCAGAAAACTATAGAAGAGCACGATAAGGCGTGGCAATCCGAGCTCAGGGCTGCCCAACAGAAGGTCTCAGACAACACTGCTGCGCTGACCTCTGCCATCAATGAAATTCAGCAGCTCAAGGTTCAACTTGAATTGGTAGCTAATTGTGAGAATGCACACACCCAAATTGCAGAATCATCAGACGTTGAACTACTGAACTTGAAGGATAACTTAGCAGAATCTCTTTCACTTGTGGAGAACATGAAAAACCAACTCAGGGATTCCAAAGAGTCAGCTCAGGCACAAGCTTTGGTCAACGAGACTTTGTGGCAACTTGAGGCTGCAAAAAGAACTGTTGAGTTCCTGAGAGCTGATGCTGCTAAAGCTGTGAATGGCTACAACTCTGCTGCTTTGGAGTTAGACCAATCTAGAGCACGGGTGAACTCCCTAGAGACACTAGTAAGCAAACTTGAGTTTGGCCTCGTTAGTAACAAAAGCAACCATTCTTTAAATCTTTCAGATGATGGTAACGTGGAGCTGAAAGCTGAGATATTACGAAAGGGTGAGGATCCTAATCCCATTGAAGCAGAAATTTATTCTTTGAGGTCTGAGGTAGGACAGCTGAGGTCTGCCATAGAGACTGCTGAGACTAAGTACCAGGAAGAACAGATTCAGTGTTCAGTGAAGATAAGGAAAGCCTATGAGTTGATTGAACAGATAAAATCAGAATCAAGCCAGAGGCAATCTGAGCTAGAGGCTGAATTGAAAAGGAAGAATGCTGATATTGAAGAATTGAAGGCAAACCTAATGGATAAAGAAAATGAGTTGCAGGGCATTAAGGAGGAGAACGAGAAGTTGAATTTGCAGCTTGAAAAAAGCATCTCATTACAAAGACAACTTGAACTTAACAAGGAGCTTCGAAAACTAGATGAATGTGTGGCTGGATTGAAAGCTGATCTGATGGACAAGGAAACAACACTGCAAAGCATATCTGAAGAGAATGAAATGCTGAAGTTGGAGATCAGTAAGAGGTTTGCACATGGTGACAAGGTGATGGAGGAAGTTGCTGCAGAACTAGAGGCAGCTAAGGCTGCAGAACGCGAAGCTTTGATGAAACTTGGTATTGCGATGGAAGATGCAGATAGGAGCAACCGAAAGGCAGTGAGGGTGGCCGAGCAACTGGAAGCATCTCAAGCAGCAAATTCAATAATAGAAGCTGAACTAAGAAGATTAAAGGTACAGTCTGATCAATGGAGGAAGGCTGCAGAGGCAGCTGCTGCTATGCTTTCAGCAGGGAACAATGGGAAGCTTACTGAGAGATCCATGTCTTTGGACAATAACTATAACTCTATAATGAATAAGTACTCACCCTTTTGTGAAGAACTTGATGATGATTTCCAGACCAAGAAAAATGGCAACATGCTGAAGAAGATTGGGGTCTTGTGGAGGAAACCTCAAAAATAGTCACTGTTTGGTTTATGACCGGCTTCTAATATGTAGTGCAATATAATATTATGTTACTGTATTGTTTATGTTATGCAATTTTGTCTAATCGCTGCCCTCCTTTTTGTTTGGTGAACATTGTCTACAGCTGCCTAGTAGTTAAATGAATTCAGCCCTTTTATCTAGAAAATTCCATGAAATTATATTTTCTTTGTAACTAGGTAGCATTCGGAAACATAGATTTAGTAATCTGCCTCAATGTCAGTATCTTTCCTCCATATGATAGAATTTCTCGCAAAATCATACTAAATGCATGTTTGGATTTTAGTTAAGAAAATTCAAAAATATTTTTACTCTCAGAACAACAATTTCTTCCTTTTTTGTTTTGTATATTGGAACTCTGATAAAAATAAGAATTTATAAGAGTATTTTCTTAACTTTTATCAACGCATGCCATAAATAATCCCATCTAAATTCTCTTCATATTCCTTTAAAGAGCACGCTTCTAATTTATCTCATTTTAAGAGGTAATCAAGGAAAAATAGGTGGAGAACTAGAGATTCTGAATGTTTCATTGGCACTTGAGTGGCAGTGCCATGTGATTCAACTTGGATCTCCAGGTTAACAACGGGTCCCGCTGAGTGCGGTTGTTATGTAATCTGATTGGCATTAACCAACGCCACTCCACTGTCCGATCTTTTGGGCCTCGTTGAGCTTTTGCTATTTGGAGAATTTGAAGCCCAAACTCCAAATGCTCACAAATTAGTTGTGCCTTGTTAATGGAGGATATGATTTCTGGATCACCCTTGGCTGTTATTATCCAACTAAGTATCCATCACTGCCCGTCTCTTCCATCCTCTTTAGCCTCCACTTACAAGGACGAAACAGTGATCTTATTGTGCCAACTAGAAGGCAAAGGATTTCTCCAACTTTAATGCTACACAAAATCCACTATTTCATATCCCCATGAGCAAAATGGACACCAAACTTTTTTAGTTTAGCTCTAAAATCCAAGTTAGTATTCTTTTTTCTTAAAAAAATAAGAGAAAATCATAGATTTACATAACTTTTCTGCATTTCCGTAAACTTCAGACTCTAGGTCTTGAATTTAGCGCAAAAAATAAAATGAAAAGAATGAAGTGTCTTGATATTAATTTGTGAAATTTTTATTCTCGAGATATTTTTATATCTGACACCACTCTTATAAATAATGTTTGATTTAGCTTAATATTAGAAAAGCAGATACTCGGTATTCTTTTTTAAACATAAGTTAATTTGAGCACTAAAAGAAAAAAAAAAGCATGCATATAGTAATTAAATTACATATTGTTCCAATCAATGAAAGATTTGCCTGAAGATCAGCTACTTTTGCTCCATTTGAAAGCATGTTATGTGCTTTTCCTGGTTTGGTTGTTTTGTGCTTTAAGCCTCGTCTATTGCTGTATAAAAACTGTGTAACCTCTATTTACTTCTCTCTTTCTTTTTGTTTTTTTTTTTTCACCGTGCAAGGCACAGGGCTTCTCCGCTAGTTTTTTTAAATTAAAACAGGTTACTTTTATTTCATCTTTTTTATTTTTTTGAAGTTCTTGATAAATTTAAAAATAAAAATACAAAAACAACTTCCTGGCTCCTGATGTTTGTTTACAACTAATTCGTTAGCTTGTTAGTTGATACTGACTCGTATTCTGACAGTCTAATAATTTTCAAACTCATGTCTGGCCGTTTCCTCACGCCCAAACCCTATGTTGGATTCGGTCTGTCAAAGGCCTAGGCCTTAGGGAGACAAATTTCTTTCCGAATATGGCGCACATGCGACATTGAAATTTCTATTTCTTATGACCACGATTTTTTGTAGATCCTAATGGTTAGTTATGTTCATTACTTAATTTAATTGAGAAATTTTATTTATACAATAAATTATGTAACTTTTTTTTTACAAAATAGAAAGATAAGAAAATTAAAAAACAAAATAAATAATACAATTAAGAAAGATAAAAAAACTACGGGTCTATTTATGTTGAAAACATATTTTTTATTTTCTAATTTTTTTGTGTTTGCTTTAAATTATAATATACTATCCTATTTTTAATTCTGTTTCTTATTTTCAAAAGTTTTTATTTTAAATAGTAAAATAGAATAAAAAAATCTACTATTTCGTATAAAAATGATAAAAGTATTTTATAAATTATTAGTATTATTTAATTTTATTATATAAATATGATATCTCAATTTAATTTAACATATCAATACATTTTAGTATTGGTTAGTTTTCTATTTTCTACATAGACATAAATAAGATGTGATCATGGTAGAATAATAATATCTTGAAAAAATACCACTAATTCAAATTTCAAAAAGTTCCTAAAAGCCTAAACAATTATTATAATTATTTAAACTTGAGAAAACTTCGAGTCAAGTTGTACCAAATGAATTATGACACATCACTCTCATTCCTTTTATTTCATATGTCTATCAGATAAGCAAATGATGTTTCTTCATCTTCATTATCTTGGTTGGCAAACAAATCTAAAATTTTATTAGTCAGTTCATTAATTAGAAAATAATAGTACAAAAGAAATTACAATTTTAGGGAACTAAAAAAAAAGGAAAATAATACAAGAAAAGAAAATGAATCTAAGTGAATCAAATCCCTATTAATCCAAAACTATTGTAGAGGATTGATAGTACTTTGATTAAGAAGAATATTTTAGTCAATATATATTTTAGAGGAAATAAATGTCTTTTAATTTTTCTTATGGTGGAGGGGCCTACATTAAAGGACATTAGAGAAGTCTGTGCCAAGAAAATGTGAGAATATTCCAACTTGCATTTGTTATGTCAATTTCATCAATTTTTGTGTGTGCATTAAATTGTTATGAGAAATCCTCCAACACCTTCCTTTCATTTTGTTTTGTATCATTACACAAATTTTACTTTATTACACTCTTTGAATGATCATAAGGGAGCACCATCTCTCCACTAACCCCTACCCTACCAAAATTGTCATTATCCACCTCCCCCAAGTCCTCATTTTCATAAACATAATACAAATTCTGAAATGATTTTGTGTTTTAAGAAACCTAATTCAAATTGCGTAAAAAAATAAAAGGTTTGTTGAGAAGAGACTCATGATTGAATTACTAAGGATGTCACAAAAAGAGTCGCATGCCTCCTCAAAATTGAAATATCATGGTCTTTGTAACCCAATTGCCCATTTGATTATTTTTAAAACCCATATAATGTTAAAATGAAGTCATAAAGAGTCATAAGACAAATGAGGGAGTGTGGTGAATGTGTTGGGATTAGGTGTGAATGTTTGATCTTGAGTCCTTTTTGACGATGATGGTCTCTCTTTCCTACATCCTCCTCCCACTAGAACATTCCTTAGTGTTTCTCCTTTGGTTCAATATCTCCAACAAAACTTGTAGAAATATCTCGATTGAGAAATACTATAATTGTCGTAGCAGCAAAGTTTTGTGTTTGTGGAATCACGTATTGGACATTTCAAAACTTGTTACAAATGAAATTTTATCTTCTTCTCCATTTAAAATATATATATCATATCACTCACAAAAAGTATATATATCATATTTAAAATATCAATTCATGTATTTTGTTGATAGTCAATGAAAGTCTTAGTTTCAAGAGTTCGATTGAAAATACTCATCCAATTTGATAGAAAAGCCACAAATAACTTATACAAAATAAGAGAAAATGGACAAAACTTTCTTGTACTTATTGCAAATAAATTTAAGTTAGTAAGTATAAAAAATCAATTATTTTGTGCAAATATGTAAATTAAAATGAATAATTTTGTTATTCATATTTCAAATTTTAAATTTTTTTTAACGAAAAATTAAAATTCAAAATTAGTCATGTCCTTAAAAATAATAAATCACAATAAACAAAGACAAAAAAAAAATGATTTTAAAATTTTAATTAAACCATCAATGCATGATGCATCCTAATTCCTACCTAGGACTGTCCATTATAAAAGATCCATTAATTCATTAATCAAAATCATACCAAGTATATTTAAACATCTTAAATTAAATTATTAATGATCACAATATAATAATTAGTTTTTCATTTTTAAAATTTAACATTATTTTCTATACAAATAAAAATTAATTATATCAAATTTATATATACAAATTTTATTAATTTGATATTTACAATATGATTTAAATATTTTTAATTATGTTTTCATAAATGTAATATATTATTAATTTCACTTTTATATATATAAGACATTTTTAATTTAATTTCTATATTTATAAGACATTCTTCATTTTGTTATAAAATTAAATTAAGAATATAAGAACTATTTTTTTAGCTTACATATCATAACTATATTAAAAATACATCAATGATATTAACAAGTACGTATACAAATAACAAGTGATTTAATAAATTTTTCGACTAAATAAATTATGTATTTAACCATAAAATAAAATTCATCCATTACATTTACGCATTACGCCACTGACGGCCAAAATTACAAACCATTAGATTATGATATGTGACCGCACCGTCACCCAGTGCATTCGTAGCGGACAAGGTTGGGGAATTTTTACTGAGAAAAATGATCGCTTATAGCTTTTTATACATATAAATATTTGTTCCCCCACTTGTTTTTTTCAACCAGACTTTGCGCGACACCGAATTTTTCCGATTCTAATTGCAGTTGGAGAGGGGAAACTGAAAGCAGAGTTTTCTCTTTCCTTCCACTTCTCGAAATTAAACAGGGTTCAGATCTAGAGAAAGGTCCATTTTCTCGAAGAGAAAATGGAGCAGTTCATCGGTAACTTGCCGCCGATGGATCTGATGCGATCCGAGAAGATGACCTTCGTTCAGCTCATCATCCCCGTCGAGTCCGCTCACCGTGCCGTCTCCTATTTAGGTGAACTTGGCCTTCTCCAATTCCGTGACGTAAGTTCTCTTCCAGATCCAACCTCGATTCCTCTATCTTCCGATTTTTCTTTGCTTCTTTTCTTCTTCGTTTTCGTGTATGAGGTGTTCTTTAAGCTGAGTGTGCAGTTTGCGTGTTTGTGCATGCCTACGTTACTGCGTAGCTTGTATTAGCCTGTTCTTTTGTTCGAATGTTAGTTGAATTGAGTGTGGGCGTCTAAGAATGACGAACATGCTGCACTACAAGATTCAACGCTGAATGCAGATTTGTAGGAATCCAGTACTGGTGCGCGGATTTGTTGACTAGTTGGTTTGGTTGATTCTGATGTTGGATCCTTCGCGTTGAGTAGTTCGTGCTAACTGATCCAGCGTTTAAGTGTGATTTTATGACATGTTCATGAGATGTTTAATCTAAGTGTGGTTTGAGACTTAGGAGGTGTGAGTTTAGTTGCATTGCGGGTCTTTTGTCGGTTATATGGATTATGGAACACTTCAAATGTGGATAAGATGACTTAGATAGGCTTGATAATTAGGTTCTGAAGCTATGGTGTTTCTTCATCCTTGTTGAAGGAGGCTAATATATTGTCCAGTTGGTTCAGAGGTGATGACTGCAGTTCGGGTTCTAACTTGCATCCACCTACTAGATCACTGCTCTCTGTTGAAACTTGCTTAATTGGCTCCCCAGTGAAGTTAGATCTTGTCAATGTATATTTAAATACTGTTGATAACGGTGAGTTCTGCTAGTAATTCAGGACACAAAGGTTATTGGTTTCACTTATGGTTGAACATGTTCATTACTCAGGTCTTATTGTGTTAGCGACTGTTTTTATTTCAGACTTGTCGTGCTGTTGTTGTTGATATGTCATTAGCATCTGTTTTAGAATGTTATAAGAGGCCCAGCTTAATTGTTGCTTAAAAGCTGGTGGATATCTGTCTAAACAACATGTGAGAATTGCAATACATCTTGAGAGTTCTAGCACTTTTGAGTTCAAGATCTAGGCTGTGAGCATTATCTGGATATGCAGGATCTAAAAATAGAATTTTAGTTTTCCAATTCTGATCTATTCTCTCATACTCTTGTGGATATTTTTTAACTTTTCAATGCTGTATCTTTGGAATATTATATACAATGCCGTGTTCCTATTCATAAAGATATTTTGTGTGGCAATTTTGATGGCCATTTAGGAAATATTCAAAGTTCAAACTAATTTTTTTCCTTCCTTGTATAGTAGAAATACTTTTTGGCTTTCTAAATTTTATGGATTGGATGTTGCTGGTGTAAAAGTTTTCTATGGTCTGTCATCATGCAGTTCTTATGGACAGTGTTTTGTTGTTTGCAGTTAAATGCTGATAAAAGCCCCTTCCAGAGAACTTTTGTTAATCAGGTAATCTTCATTGGCATCATTGCACACACAAAATTCCGGTTGCATTCTGATTACCTTCAATCTTGGCAGTTTTTTTTTTTGAAACGGTAGCTTATTTTTATAACGTGTATATTAGTCTACAGTTGGGATTTGAGACTTCTCTATCCAGGCAGTTCTTTTAAGTTGTAATATGATTGCATTTTTGAACTAGACTTGCTTTAAAAAAAAAATTAAAAAGCCATAAGAAAAAAAGTAGGTTACTTAATGTGAATCAGATTATAATTATCCTAATTGTAAAATTTTCATTTTAAAACACTGAAGAAGTAGGTTCAACCTTGGGGAAGAGTTTGATTTATTTTTTTTTTTTGGGGGGGATTTATCTTTTCTAGAAGTTGTTCTTCCTGAGTTTGTTGCCTATTTTAGTTTATATTTGTATTGGATTTACTGTTGCAATCATGATTGTGATAGTGTTTTCCTTTTCTCTCCTTACTAGTTATTACTAATACTAGCGGTGGACCCGTACTATTGCACGGTTTTTGAAAAAAAATAAAAAGAGAGTAAATAGGAGAAGTGAAAAGTGAAAAAAAAAACACAGCTCCTGTCCAGCCAACACGAGGCTGTTGCTGGACAGTTTTTATATATATATATAGATTAAATGCATTCTCTTTTGGCAGGTAAAGCGATGTGCAGAAATGTCAAGAAAGCTACGATTCCTCAAGGATCAAATCAGTAAAGCTGGCCTAATGTCTTCTTCTCATACTGTATTGCAACCAGATATCGACTTGGAGGATTTAGAGGTTTCTTTCTATTTTTCATTTTTTTTCCTCAGACTTAATTATTGTCTTAGGGTTAGCATTCTAGTTACAGGTTATGCTGTCAATAATTTCATGATGCTCTAACTTAAGTTGGTGGTAAGCACTCAGCATTTTGCCAGTTTGCTTGAAAATTTTCACTCTTAAATCTGATTATGTGCTTTTGGCTTTGTTTAATGCCAGATACAACTTGCTGAACATGAACATGAGCTGATTGAAATGAACTCTAATGGTGACAAACTTCGGCAATCATATAACGAACTCCTGGAATTCAAGATTGTATTACAAAAGGTATTTTTTTCGTTGGATATTTTGTGGTGAGCTTATTCCAGGTTAATTTTAAAGTACGGAAGGCGTCTCTGTGTTTCCTGTTGTTTGGTTACATTAATTTTTCCTGTTTAGTTCAGTTAGCTAATAATGGTATTTCTGATTGTAATTAGTTTTAGTCATTCATTTTTCATATTATTTTATCTGTTTTCATTTTTAATGTTTTTCATCAAATTCCAATATTGTATTTGTTTTTAATTCAGGAATGCACCCTGTTTTTTTTAATGAAGAAAATGTTTCCTCTATGCTTTCTGTTAAGTATGCATGATATAATTTTTTTGGGTGGATTTCAGGCATGTGGTTTTCTTGTTTCAAGTCATAGCCTTGCGATTTCAGATGAAAGAGAACTACAAGAGAATGTATATTCAAATGATGCCTATGTTGAGACAGCATCTTTGCTTGAACAGGTTTTTTGTAGCATCCTTTAATATCCTTCATATCTTTCTGTGCAATTAGTGCAAATATTGTCACTAGTTTTTTAAATTTATTTCAATCAGTAAGTGCATTATTCTAAATTGTTTATATTACAGGAAATGAGGCCTCTGTCATCAAACTCGTCTGGTTTAAGATTTATCAGTGGGATAATTTGTAAATCCAAGATTCTTAGGTTTGAAAGGATGTTGTTTCGTGCGACGAGAGGCAATATGCTTTTCAATCAGGCACCGGCTGTTGAACAAATCATGGATCCTGTTTCAGCTGAGATGGTTTTCTTCCTTCTTGTTACTTCTAAGAAGATTCATAATTGGGATTTTTTTTTCCTTTTTATCCTCTTTCAATCTGTATTTATCATTTTGAGCTATTATGTTCCCAGTAGGTTTATATTCCCATTGATGTATTCTCTGTCTGCACAATGACTCAAGACTCCCGTGATTTTCTGTTTCAGATTGAAAAAACGGTGTTTGTTGTGTTTTTCTCTGGGGAACAGGCAAGAACAAAGATTCTGAAAATTTGTGAGGCATTTGGTGCAAATTGTTATCCTGTCCCTGAAGATATTAGCAAGCAGAGGCAAATAACTAGAGAGGTGAGTGTGCTTGGCTTAGGAAGATGTTATTTTTGGTCTCATGAATTATGTATATTTTTTCATTATGACACATGGACAAAGTGCATGCAAGATAAATGCTTTAGAATTTCACATATTGCTCTTGAATTACAGCCTTGTTTTTATTAGCGGCATACTTATACCTAATTATTCAGGGATCTTGTTTTGCAATCCAAGAGGTTTTGTTTAGATGCTCTTTAGTTTCTTGGTATGTTCTGCCATCAACTTTTTAGGGGGTATTTTCTAGCAATACCATTCCAGATTATTAGGTAGTATGTATGTGATAAAAGTAGTTTTATATTCAAATGAATTCAACTGTACCTTATGCTTTATGTTCCTGATGTTGATTTATGTTTCACCTTTAGTGACTGCAAATATGGAAAGTTGGAAATATGTAGCTTATGGTTGAAAAGTTTATTTTTGGGTACAGGTTTCATCACGTCTTACGGACTTAGAGGCAACTTTGGAAGCTGGGATTAGGCACCGGAATAAGGCTCTAGCTTCTGTTGCAGACCATGTAGCAAAATGGATGAATATGGTAAAAGTTTGCTTCTGTATGTCTTCTTGTCTGAGATATTTATTTTCTGTGTTTTAACTACAAACCAATCCTAATATCTGATCAACTTGTACAAGTAATGCATGTCTACTTTGAACCAATAGATCTCATCCTTATCACCTTGTCCTAGGTAAGAAGAGAGAAGGCTGTGTATGATACACTGAACATGTTAAACTTTGATGTCACAAAAAAATGTCTTGTTGGAGAGGGCTGGTGCCCTCTGTTTGCTAAAATACAGGTATTTTTTTTTATTTCCCAAAATTTTGAGGAATCAAAAACATCTTCCATATACATTATCTAATAAAGAGCTTGCATTTAATGATTTTCCAGATGCAGGAAGCACTGCAACGTGCAACTTTTGATAGCAATTCTCAAGTTGGCATAATCTTCCATCTAATGGATGCAGTGGAATCACCACCTACATATTTCAGGACCAACACTTTCACAAATCCATATCAAGAAATTGTTGATGCATACGGGTGAGCCTAATCAATGTTGATTGTGTTTAGTTACTTTAGTAGCAACAACATGAATTATTTAATATCTTGAAGTAATTTTTTGGAGGGCTTTATAGTGCATTGTTTTTTTCTGAAGTTAAAAAATTGTATGATATGCTATACCTCTGTCTGATTAGTGTATGTTCTACCTCTAACATGTAGAGCTTATTTCTTGAATAGATAAACTTTCATTGAAAATAACACTATATTTGTAAGTTTTTGATATAGTATTTCACACGAAATTTCTTTTACTAATCTCCTGATGAAGTCAACAATTTGAATTGTCTTATGGCTGGGGTATTTGAGTGATTAGATAAATGGAGAAGGATAACAAAGCTTTGTATATTGGAAATGAAGAGGGAAAATTTTCAAGTATTAACCTCATCTCAGTACTTTACAAAATTAACATTTGCAGAGAAGAAAGGTGTGGGAGTTATCTGTTGCCCCCCCTTTTATCTGTTTTTAAAGTTTATACTTGTTTGTGGATATGAATTTCTGTCCAATCCTATGATATTTTTATTTTGTTTGAATTTTTTTCATTTCTAGATTGATTCTAGGGATGTACCATAGTGGATACAGATTATCAAGCTTACTAGCTATTTCTTCCTAGCTATATAACAAATCCACAACAACTGATTAGATTCCTAATTAGCCCTTTTACTTGACAGTGTTGCAAGATACCAAGAAGCAAATCCTGCAGTTTACACAACTATTATATTCCCTTTCCTATTTGGTTTGATGTTTGGGGACTGGGGTCATGGAATTTGCCTGTTGCTAGGAGCATTGGTTCTTATAGCACGTGAAAACAAGCTCAGCACACAGGTAAATTCATTCGAACTGTATTACAATAAGATAATAATGGAAATGTACCCAAAATAATATTGTTCTTGATGTTGATGATGGAAGGATCTGGCCAAATATATATAATGGGCATGTGGTTTATTGTGGTTCATCTTGGATGAACAAATTTTTTTTGAGATATGTCACATTTGAACGTTCCTTTTCCTTCTAACTTTAAGTAGGGTCATCATGGTTGGTGTTCAATGAATAATGTCAATGAAGCTTTTTATTGTAGCTGCTGAGCATTCAATGTTAAGTATTGTGATCAAATCCCCATTGTTGCGCCTTTAGTTTGGGTGTGCCAAAGAAAGGAGAGGAGCAAGAATGATAAGGGCAAGATGGGAATTGAAGTGGAGGAGTTTGTTAGACAGGAGCCTAGCAGAATGGGCAGGTGCCAGCAAATCAGCGGTGAAAGGGGTGTGAAAAGCAATGGGAGTGGAGGGAATATGAGAGAGGGAGTGCAACCAGAATAGGCATCAAATGTATAAGGGAATTCTGGGAGGGTTTGGCATAGGGGCAGAGCAGCATTCCTTCTTCTCTGAGTTTATCTCTATTTTTCCATTTCTATCTGTTATTAATCTTGTTTCTGTTATTGTAAATTGAGCACTGCTGTATCACTTAACTGTAATTCCAGTCTGAATACCATGTTCTATCAGTATGATATAGCTATAAGGTAGATTTTGTTTATGTGGGTGCTAGGTATTGTTTCTTTGCCCCTAAATATCTTGAAAATTGAAATGTTTTATTGAAATATCTCTAAAATATTACATACAAGGGCAAGTAGAGATTCGAAATATCCTTTACTTTTATTCTGATCTTGACATTGCAATTAATACCTAACAATTATGTTTAATTTCTGCCAGAAACTTGGAAGCTTTATGGAGATGTTATTTGGTGGGCGCTATGTGCTTCTTCTAATGGCACTATTTTCAATCTATTGTGGCTTAATCTACAATGAATTCTTTTCTGTTCCTTTTCACATATTTGGTGCATCAGCTTACAAATGCCGTGATAGTTCATGCAGGTGTTCTATTTGTCTCTGAGTCTATGATTTTGGTGTTAGTTAAATGTTTTTTTTTTATATTTAGGTATATGATGCCTTACTTATTGATGCAATATGTTTCCCTTTCCCCTTTTAATTGTTTGACTTACATTGTACAATCAACAGTTTTCAATAATTTCTCAGAAGTTTATCTATCTATCTATTTATCTAAATGGTGCATATGTTGTGAGAGAGCACGAGGTTAGAGGACTGAGGAGTATATCTTGACCATACAACCATACAAGAATGATCAATATTGTTTTAATTTGTTTGTCTTTTACCATTTATTTTGATTATATGATTGAGATTCACTCCTCTTACGTTCTCATCTCATACCTGATATGTTTCCTGTATATATATATATAAATTGACGGTTCATCCATTTTCTTGTCCATCCCCGCTCACCAACCCTGCTCCCATTTTCCCTGCTCATTTGGATGACTTTTCTCCTGACTATTTTTCTTACCCATTTATTTAATGATTGTTTCCTGCCCATCTTTTTCACTCATTTGAATGCTTTTTTCCTACCATTTCTTCTACCTATTGTTTCTTACCTATTTGCATGTTTTTTCCTTCCATTTGAATAATTTTTTCTTGCCAAGTTATTCCAACTATTTAAATGATTTATTTCCCGGCAATTTTTCCACACATTTGGATGGTTTTTCCCTGCTCATTTAGTATGGGATCATTCACATCAAAGTTTCTGTATTGACGATGAATGTAGGTATATGAAATACATGCTGTTGGATTGGGTTTATATCATGTGATATTTAGTTAAAAGAATCCTTGATGTACCAATAAAAACTGCACTCTCTGTACATTACTCACCACCACACCCCCCTGCTAACTCAGTGTGGATGTGAAATCATGAGCAGCCATCTTGAGTTTGTCTCAGAGAAAAAGAAAACGAGCTAAAGAGAGAGAGAGGGTTGATCAGGAGGTCAGCCCACTGATCCTGTGCTGAAACATGGATCACTTGCACCTGCATTTGAAGAACTTTCTCAAGAACAAAGAACAAATCCATTTCCATATGTTTAGTACGAGCATGAAGAGTAGGATTATGTGCAATGACAACTGTACTTTGGTTTTCACAGAAAATCTGAGTATGAAAAGCAACTCCAAATTCATTGAGTAGAGTTTCAATCCAGAGAACTTCAGCAGTAACCTGAGCCAAGCTGTGATACTCTGCTTGAGTGAGCCACAGCCTGTTGCTTGCGAGATCACCATGAAATGAGGTTAGGACCTAAGTAAACTGCTGCTTCTGATGTGGAACAATGATCATCAGGATCTGAGGCCCAGTCAGCATCACAATATGTTCAACGACTGACAGAAGGTGACATAACTGCCGGAAATAGATGTAAGCGAAGCTGAATAGTTCCCTTAAGATTACAAAAAAATCGCTTAACTGCAACCCAGTTAGCTTCTAGAGAAGCCATGAACTGGCAGACTTTGTTAACAGCATAACTGATTTCAGGCCTCGTGATTGTTGCATATTGCAAGGCACCAACCACAGACCTATGAAAGGTTGGATCAGATAAAACATCTGACACCGTTTTGCTGAGTTTGCAACCAGACACCATAGGAGTTGAGATGGGCTTAGCTTCATGCATATTTGTTTTTACTGGTAAGTCTAGAATGTATTTGGTTTGAGTAAGAAGCATAGACCCATCTGATCGAGTCCTGGCTTCAATACCCAGAAAGTAATCCAGTTCACCTAGCTGCTTCAGAGAGAATATGGAATCAAGTCGAGGGATTAAGTTCTAAACCATTGTGGAGGAGTTTCCGGTGACTATCGTGTCATCTACATATACCTACATGTAGACCAGTTCAGTGAGCGAACAAGGATGGATCACACTTACTCGCAGAGAATCGAAACTGAATTAAAGTCTGCTGAAGTCTTTCAATCCACTGTCTGGGAGTCTGTTTAAGGCCATATAGTGCCTTATTTAGTTTACAAACCATTGTTGGATCAGTCAATTCAAAACCAGGAGGCTGTTGCATATACACAGTTTCATCTAAAGGACCATTTAGAAAAGCATTGTTTACATCCAGCTGAAACAGAGCCCACTTGTTAGTCAGAGCCATAGTAAGAACAATACCTATAGTAACAGGTTTTAGAACTGGAGAGATGGTTGCCCGGTATTTGATGAAAATCCTTTGTTACAAGGCGCGCCTTGTATCAATTAACTGAACCATCAGGATTTTCTTTTACAGGAAAAACCCATTTACAGCCAATGGAATTTCTACCAGGTGGAAGATGACCTAATGTCCCGGTATCATTCTTTACTAATGCATCATATTCTTGCTGCATGGCAGCTAACCATTGAGGGTCCTCTACGGCAGCTTTTACACCCTTGGGTTCAACGTGTGTAAAAACAGAGAGGGAGACATTTGCCTGATGGGAATAGCACCAGTTTTTGAATGAGTCTGCATGGGATGAACATTAGCAGGAACCAAAGATTGAGATGATTCTAAAGAATGAGAGTAAGTAGAGGTAGACACAACAGTAGTAGGTAAAGTTGGTGGGGAGGGTGAGCTAGGCACAGTGACTGTGGGATTAGAAACAGTAGGTATAGATGCAAGAATTGGGACTGTTGAAGTTGATTTTAAACCAGTTGTTGATGATGAGAACAAGTCTTTCTATGGAAACCAACATTCATTGAAAACAACATCTTTTGAAATGAATAGTTTCCCTGATGGTGACAAACACTTATAACCTTTGTGAGAGGTAGAGTAGCCAAGAAAAAGGCACTCATGAGACCTAACTCTAATTTGTGAGAATTATAGGGCTGAAGAAAAGGGAAGCAGGCACAACCAAAAACTTTGAGTGCTTTATAATCAGGAGACTGTTTAAACACTATATGGTACATTGAAATTTAATGGAGTTGTAGGAAGACGATTAATTAGATAAACTGCAGTTTGAAAAGCATAGTCCCAGTATTCTAGGGGAATAGAAGCAGGACTTAATAAAATCAATCCCAATTCAACAATATGGCAGTGTTTGCGTTCAACTACACCATTCTGATGATGAGTATGAGGACATGTTAATATGTGGATAATAATACCTAAGGATGAAAGGATGTAGGCAAAGGGCGAAATTCACCACCCCAATCAGTCGGAAGAGCTTCCAGACGAGTGTTAAACTGCAATTCAACCATGGTTTTAAACTGTTTAAAGACCTCAAAAGTGTGAAATTTATTTTTAAGTAAATGTAACCAAGTAAATCGGGAAAGAGCATCCACAAAACTAACATAATAAGAAGCTATTAGTAGAAGGCATTGTGGAAGGTCCCCACATATCACTGTACACTAACTCTTATGGGGAATTATAAGTAGTCTGTGACAAAGGTGAATGAAGACAACGAGATTTATCAACACTACATGCTGAACAAAACAAATCAACAATTATATTAGAGTGAGGTATATTACAGTGTTTGAGTACAAGTTTAAGCATATTAGCATTTGGATGACGTAGTCTAGAATGCCATAACATATCAGAATTACAGAATAATGTGTTTGATTGAACTGATTGTGAAACAAAACAACTGGCTATGGTAGATGGAGAACAAGGCCTTGGCTAAAGAAGGGGAAACTTGTAAAGGCCATCAGAACCAACTTCACCATGAACCAAAACCTCATTGGTTCCCTGAGATTCCACAACACAGAAGTTAGTATGAACTTCAAAAAAGACTGAATTTTCTTTAGCAAAACGATTGACACTGATTAGATTTTTAGTTATGGATGGAACATGTAGTAAATTGTGTAATGATAGAGACACATTAGAATTTAATGGTGAAGTAAACTAAGAATAACTCGAAGAGTGTATAGCCAAACCTTGGCCATTGCCAATGAAGATTTGGTCAAGTCCTCCTTCAAAAGGACCTAGCTGCTGAATATTCTGTGAGTCTCCAGTAACATGAAATGAGGCTCCAGAGTGGGATTCCAAGCACCACTAGTAGCTGGAGAGGTATTAGTCACGGTTGCACTAGGTTGATTCTGATATTGATGAGACTGGTACATAGGTCTTGATGTAGTATTTGATTGATTCAAAGTATGAGGTGCAAAAGAAGAAACATTGAATCCTTGTGCACCAAAATTATTTTGAGGAGGAAAGTTCTGATGATTGTGATAGCCTTGATAGCCTTGAAAATATTGCGACATTGTAAGTTGATAAGACTAATCAAATTGATGATAACAGTTGGACGCAATATGTTCAAACTTGAGCACACCTAGCGCTGAACATTGGCAAAACGACCTCCACGGCCACCATGGCCGCCACGACCATTGCGGCCACCATGAAAACCTCCATTACCAGATTCAAAAAATTCGTAGTTAGAATTATCAACATCAGATGTTTGAGTAAGATTCACCTGAGAAGCAAATGAAGTACATGATGACTGTGTCGAGGAGGTTGACGAGTTTGCCGCTTTGATATTAATAGTACCTGAATTGGATACTATTTTCTTACAAAATTTCTCAAGTCACATTTCATGTGCAAGAAGAGCCTTGACTTCCTTCCTCAATTGGTAGTGGTTCAAATTGACTTTCAATTACTGAAATAATGGAGTTGTAATCTTGAGGTAAGCCTTCGAGAATCACATCGATGTGTTCTTGAAGAGAAATCAGATCACCGACAAATGCGAGTGAGTCAGCTAGGGCTTTGATTTGTAACAGATATTCAGACATCAATTTCATATCAAGCGTTATAGATTGAAGCTCAGTGGGTAATTGACAAGCCTCCGCATGCATCGATTTTTGAAAATGATTGTGGATCTTCCCCCATAGCTGATAGGAATGAACACTTCCAAGAACATGAGACATGATCGAGCTTGATAATGTCAATTGGAGCCACAAAAGTGACATTTGATCTTGTTGTTCCCAGGCACTGTAAGCTGGATTGATAACACTTTCATTGTGATCGTGTTCACTGACGAATTGCAAAGGAATATTCGGACAAACCAGAAAATGGAGTTTATGAGCTTTGATCTCAGGTTCTACTTGTTGACGCCATAACAAGAAGTTTTCATCATGAAGCTTATTAGAAATGGTGCGATAGAAACTGGTTAACGCAGAGGAAGAAGGAGGAGGAGGAATGTTTTCATCCATCATAGGACCTTCAAGCTCTCGATACCACCATGTTAATATTCATAGAGAATTTAGAAAATGAAAGAAAGAACTTTATATTTTATTATTCATCCCAAAATGTAATTGTAGAGTTTGTGGTATGTATACAACATGATTTGATGAGACTTATTCTAATTAACCAAGATACAGAGCCTAACTAACTTGAGAAGTGCAGTAACAAACTGCACTCTCTGGACATTACTCACACACGCTTAAGCCATGAAACCACGAGAAGGATGTTTTCAATTGAAGCCATCAAATGTGTGTTTGGTAGTAGTTGTGGAAGAGTTTTCTTGACTGCTATATAGCATAACACTTTTCATTAAGGACTGTATGTTTGTCTTTCTGTTTGGAATCCTCACGTGTATCTGTTAAGGAATACTGTCATCCTTTATATCTCACCTGTCTAACTCAGAAAAGTGTAGACCAAAAACATTTTGTTGTACTGGAGAATTTTCATTTCTATACTATTTAATACAAGCTGATTTTCAGCCTAATAATCAGCTAAACTGCTTTATATACATTTATCCTACGGCTGCCTATCCCAATTAAGATAGAATAACAGTTATAAAGCTACAGCTGCTAGATATCACAATTAAGAAGAGAATATCAGTTACTAAGTTACAGTTGTACAATACAATTGCAAAGACGTTCCTGGATTTAATGACCTGAAAATTTTCATGCCAACACCATTGACATAACCTAGGACTACTGACTAATTATTCAATTTTCACTAGAGTTATTTATTTTCCTATTTATGTCATTGGGAATAGTTTGGTCGGAATCTCTTGCACAATTGCGCTGTTTTGTTTTTCTTTATCTGTTTTATATTCTTTTCTTACTACAAATTGTTCTAATTTTGGGTATTTGTATTGGCTGAGAATTAACATTTTGGAACCTATTTTGCAAGTTCTTCTGTTTTTCTGGTAAGCTACAAGGTTTTAACATTGCTACTGTGTGATGTTTCATCATTCTTCGCATTTGATCAGGGATGCACATACTATTGGCTTAGTCAAATACCAAGATCCATACCCGTTTGGTGTGGATCCCAGCTGGCGTGGAAGTCGTTCAGAATTGTCTTTCCTGAACTCTATGAAGATGAAGATGTCCATTCTGTTCGGTGTGGCACATATGAACTTAGGAATTATAATGAGTTATTTTAATGCTCGTTTCTTTGGAAGCTCACTGGATATAAGGTGTCCCCACTCTTCTTCCTGATTTGTGTAGTTATTATTATGCTATCCTTTTGGTAGTTGATTTAACCTACTCTTTATGTTGCTATCAGGTACCAGTTTGTACCCCAGATGATTTTCCTGAACAGTCTATTTGGGTATCTTTCCCTTCTCATTATTATTAAGTGGTGTACTGGCTCTCAAGCAGACCTTTATCATGTAATGATATACATGTTTTTAAGCCCCACAGACAATCTTGGTGAGAATCAGTTGTTTTGGGGCCAAAGACCACTTCAAGTATGAATCTGGTTCTTCCATTCGTTGTTGCTTAAAATTTTTTGTCTCCTGTTTTCTCATCATTCTGAATTACTGCTTTTGATGTGCAGATTGTGTTGTTGCTTTTGGCTGTAATTGCAGTTCCATGGATGCTCTTTCCAAAACCTTTTATACTAAAGAAGCTTCATACTGAGGTGCCACTTATACCTGTCTTGTGTATGATTTTCTTGCATAGAAGTTTATAATTTTACTCAGCCAGACCACTTTATTACACTTACCTATGTGTACATGTGCTTGTGGTTTGAGTTTCCCTTTTTTGGCTGTGAATTTCTGCATAGGGTTTTTGAAAATCAATTCTCCTTGAGAGCCATTATAAGATTGATTTTCTTTGGAATGAATATGCTTAAGTGGTAAACTACTTATAATTCCTGTCAGCTATGTTGACATCTTTTCTAGCTATAGTTGTCTATGTTCCATACTTTCATTGCAGTTAGCAATTAGGAAGGCAAGTTTAAGGAGTTTGTCAAGATTATTAATCTTTTATCCTGCTGACCTTGTACAGAGATTTCAAGGTGGTATTTATGGTATACTGAATTCCTCTGAGGTGGATCTTGAGGCTGAGCCTGATTCTGCCAGACAACATCATCATGAAGAATTCAATTTCAGTGAGGTCTTTGTTCACCAAATGATCCATGCCATTGAATTTGTTCTAGGTTCAGTTTCTAATACAGCATCATATCTTCGTCTTTGGGCATTAAGGTTTGCTCAGTCATGATTCTCCTGCATTGCCATGAATTCCTATATTATGGATTTTTGTTCCTTGGCTGATTTTCTTACCAATTGCAGTTTGGCTCACTCAGAACTTTCTACTGTTTTCTATGAGAAAGTCCTGCTTCTTGCTTGGGGGTAAGTTTGATTTAACACATGTTTTATTACTTTCATCCTTTTTATTGAGATTTTTCTGTACTGTTTAGCATGATTGGAGTAATTAATAAACAAATCTGCTTCCCTTAGTAGGAGAAACAAAAATTCTTTGTTGAATGTAGTGAAAACTGATTCCCTTCAAGATTTTTGTAGACATATTAATGTGATCCACAAAATTACATGATGTTAAAGGATGGTGTTCATAATCTCTTAGAATTTGGGTTTAGGGTCTAACTCAACCTCACAAAACCAACTTGTATGGTAAGGATTGTCCAAGCTTTATAAACCCTTTTTAAATCATATCTCTAGTCAATGTGGAACGAAATCACTACCCAGGCTGTAATTAAAGCAGCCTCCAAAGAGGCAACAACTAAGATGGGCTGGGAGTGACTACAATTAAGGTGACTTTCCAACATAATCCATAAAGAGTGCACTTAAACTTTAGTTTGACAAGATTCTTGGTCTAGGTCATGCAGTGACAGAATAAAACAGTTTTACATTATTATTCAATAAGAAATCATTGTTGATATGACTTTTGATATAGTTGTTATAAAAGTTAATAAACTTATTATACATGGTGATTTGTGATTAGATAACAACGTAAAATTGTTTTATCTTGTCAGTGCATAACCTATTTTTTTTTTTAATTATGTAAACATAAAGAGGACAGCCAAGGCATGTGTTGGATACTGTCAACACCTGGGTTAATTGATCAAATTGCCCCACTTATATGCTATTTTAAACTGATGTTTTGATATTTGAAACATGAATGCCAAGACTGGCATTGCATACTGTTGACATGTCAGTTTATTGATCGAATTGCATCACTTATGTATTTTTGTTGGATCCAAAGGGAAACTTGTTATAGACCTTACAAGGGAGTTTTGGAGAGAGAAAAAGAAAAGGAAAAGGGACAAAGTGCATTTTGGAATGAAACCCGTGCACTTACAATTTGTCCTGTAGCTTAACAAAATTGTATTTACACAATGGGATAAATTGTGTAAATTCTATGATTTTTTGAAGAGTTAAATATGTATTTAGTCTTTGTAAATATAAAATATTAATTTTTATTCCCTAAAAACTTGTTTCCTTTTTGTCCCTTGTTTTTTAACAAATCACATTTTCATAAACTAAACGAAGGATCGGGAGATGTTGTTTTTTAGGGACTAAAAGTAAATTCTGTCTTATAAGGATTAAAAAATATTTAACCTTATTTTAAACTATTATTTTAACATGCTTGGTTTTATTCGACAAAAACATACCTGTATGAGATTCAAAGAATTAAGTGTAAACCTGTATTTTTGTGTTTGAAAGATTTTTAGAACATCAATTTGGATCTAGAAAGTTAACGTTTACTGGGATGAAATCAATGTCATGTAATAACCAAAAATCATTATTCGAGGACCCATTTGATGTGACTATCTTTCGAGAACAAAATTGATGTTCCGCAGAATCTTTCTAGGATGAAGTCTGGGGTTTACGCAAGAATTAATTTTCTTTATAAAAGCAACATAGTATGATTTATTGCACCGCTTCCCTTTATGATTATTCGTAGTTTATGATATAATAGTATGGAATGGGCATCAATATTGATGTGGTTAGAAACAAAGTTTTTTTTTTTTTTGTGACCTTCTAAAATTCATGTTCAAGTCTCTCAAAGATATTTTTATGGGGTATATTAGTTTTTTGAAAAGATAATGTGATTGTGATTTATTTTAGGCTTAAATATATTTTTTCTCGTAATATATCACCCTTTTGATTTGGTCCTTATAAAATTATTTTTTTAGAATAGTTTTGTAAAATTTCTTTTTTTATTTTGGTCCTTGTTGTTTTTGTAAGATACTCATTTTTCGTTTTTGTCTTTGTAATATTGAATAATTTGCTTTTTGTCCCTTCCATTTTTTTTTTCAATGAGACTAACTCAAAATGAACAGAGTGTTACAGGGGCTACAACAAAAAAATAGATATATTATATATTTTAAAACAAATAATAAGGACCATAATATTAATTTTTTTTTTCTAGAAGGACCATTTTTAGAAAAATAAGTTTATAAGAAACAAAACCATAGAATGGGTATATTACAAGGGGCAAAAGTATATTTAAATCTTTATTTCCTTAATGTAATCTTCATGAAAATTCTGGCTGTTGAAATAATTTTAATGAATATTGGTCTACCTTTAATGTATACTCATGAACCACCAGCTAGTGGCTTCTGATTGGTACCTTACTCGTAGTATAACTATTCTCCACGTGTTATGCATATTTTATTTTTAATTCACTGGAGTTTGTAGAAATTTCAATTATATTCAGAGCTGCGTGGAATTATCTCTGTTATGTTTGTATTCCATTGTTGCATTTATATTTTTATTATCTTATTCTTTAATCATTAATGTAATTCCCGGTTACATTTAATACAGGTATGACAATCTTGTCATTCGGTTGGTGGGGCTAACCGTTTTTGCCTTTGCAACTGCCTTTATACTACTAATGATGGAGAGTCTTAGTGCTTTTCTTCATGCCCTGCGGCTTCACTGGGTAGAATTTCAAAATAAATTCTATCATGGTGATGGTTACAAGTTCAGGCCTTTTTCATTTGCCTCCTTAACAGAGGACGACGATTGATCCATTCATATCTGTGGTTGGCAAATATATAGAAAGGATATTTACACAAGTGAAGGTAGCATAAAATGAGAATTTGTAGTGTCGGAACCAAATTTGGCGGCTATGGTTTGGTTTGCTTGATGATATTCTGCTTGTTATTGACCTAGCAACAAAATATCTGTTCATTTTCCTGTGGCTACGGGGTTGTAACAAGATCACACTGCCGCTGGTCATGGAAGGTATCTCTAACAGAATATTTGCTTTATAGTTTTTTATTATTTTTCTTTTGCTTAGAATAGGAAACGGAAGAGCTAAGGGAAGGGACTGTTTAGAGTAATTTTTGTAAAGGGGAGCTGAGATCCATCGGAGTGTAGCTATTGGATTTTGGTTCTTTGGGGTTGCATACACATATATACATGATGTAGGGCAGGTTTTGCTGGGAAATAACCAATTTTTCTTGTACTGATAGATGACAAGTTATAGAACCCCAATTTTTTTTGTGAGGATTGATCAAAGTAAAATACAGAAATCTGAAGTTGAATAATGCCATCTGTACGGACTTTGTGTAATGCCAAGTTGGCAACTTACAATTTGAGATGTTGCTTCCACCATCTGCCAAGTTGAATAAAATGCTGAGATATTTGTTTTAATTGTTCATTTTGTTCAGTTAACTTTCAAGTGTTGATTCAATAAGTTACGATTTATGTGATGATTTGATTATGATATTTATTGGACCAAATTATAAATAACTTGTTTTGATAAATTTTTTCAAGAATTTTTATCAAAATAAGTTAAAAAGAGCTTATAGTCAAAAAAATTTATGTCTCTCAAAAAGAGCTTATCAAAATAAGTTTTTCTTTAAGTTATTTGAAAAAAATAATAAATTTCTTTCTAATAAATATGCTAATTTACTTAAAGAAATAACATCGCATACTTAATGATTTATCTTCCAATGATTTTTTTGACAGATATCTTTCAATATTTTATTCACTTGAAAAATTACCGTTCAAGTAACCTCTTAAGACCCAACCAGAGTAGAATGGAGAGGGGCCAAACCAACAAATAATTAATGGAAATAGATGTGCTTCCGGTTGCTTCAGTGTTTATAGAACGTTGTAACTTTTACTTTTGGCTCATAAATCAGAAATTGCAGTAGTATCAAATGTTGCATGAATATAATTGATGTGATAAATCATTTAGGCATGTGATAATCAAGATGAGATGAGTGTGGAGGGGAGGATGAGAAAGTTTGGTTCTGAGGCACTTTGATGATAATATCTCGTCAAGTTTGAGGAACCAGAGAAAAAATTCTCTTTATTATGAATTTAGACTTTAATAGTTAAATTTATATGGATAGTCAATATGAAATAATTACACTATCAAGTCAGAAATCATTGTTGTTAAAAATTATTAGTTATTATAAAATTAATAAACTTATCATCATAATTTGTTATTATAAAAATTGTTTATATTATTTGTGCATATAATATTTATTCATAAATTTTAGTACTCGCTTTTATTAAATGAAATTAAAATAATATTAAATTTTTATTCACCTCTATTTTTTTTTAAAATTTTTTGTAGAATAATAAAGAAACTTAAAAACACAAAACGTATAATTTTTTATTGATAAATATATCTTCAAATCTAAATTATTTGATGCTTAATGTACAAGCATACGTCAATAGTGTTGCCTCTCACCTGATGGGCCTTCCACTCCTGCAAAGCCGAAACTTCATTTCTGTTTTTAGACAATTGGTAGGTAAATCATGTAATTCCACTATAAATTTTCGCTGAAATTGGTGATTTTTTTTAGGTTAAAACTTCTCTCAATCTAAAAAAAGGACAAGAATAATAAATGTAATTTAACTAAAAATAAAGCATGTGTGCATAAATTAAAATTTAAACTATATCTAAACAATTAAAAAGTTACCTAAAGCATTGCTTTGAAAACATCTTAAAATTAACTCCAGATTGGATCGAATCTCCAGCCTAACAACAAACTTATTACAGGCCTTTGTTAGATTTGGGCTAGCTATGAAAGTGGACGCACACACACAGCAATCACCGCCGTTGACTGATCTTAAGTGAAAGTCGAAAGGAAATGAATGGGGCAGGGCTAAAAATTAAAGCGACAATCTCTGTCTATGCAATCTTCCCATGTCTTCATGTGACGACACGTCGTTTGCGAGAAGCAGAATCACCTAAGTTAGCGTCTTCCAGACTCATTTGTTGCACAAAAAGAATCCACTCCTGCAACAACCAGACGCAGACTCTGAAAATTCCATCGAAATGGAAAATCTCCATAATCGAAGGGGCATTACTAACACTAACACTAGACCTCCACGTGGCTTCACAGATATTTTCAGAAGAGAGTTAGGCTTGTCTCATCCAAACGGTTTTGCGCGTCGCTTTTCAGCTTCCGAGGTTTCACCAATTTCTCTCTGCAATTCGGTTTCATTTTTTTTTTTCCGTTTCCCAATTTCTCCGACTAATCTCCGTCAAGTGGCAAATAATTTCATGTTTTAGAGTGTGTGGAAGTAAATGTTATTCTGTTGTGTTGTGACTAATAAATTCGATGTCATGGAATTTGTCTTCTGAGGGTTATTTTATTTCCACTTGCAGGTGCTTGTGAAGAGCTTGGATTTATATGGGAAGTTGGATGGTCATGAAGGGTGTGTGAATGCAGTGGAATTTAATTCCACTGGTGACATTCTTGTTTCTGGTTCTGATGACCGACAGGTTATGTTTTGGAATTGGGCATCCAAAACTAGATTGTTTGCATACCCTTCTGGCCACACAGACAACATATACCAGACAAAGATTATGCCTTTCACTGATGACTGCCGAATAGTGACTT
The DNA here is from genome assembly GCA_026544285.1 of Pachyrhizus erosus. Classification (NCBI taxonomy): domain Eukaryota; kingdom Viridiplantae; phylum Streptophyta; class Magnoliopsida; order Fabales; family Fabaceae; genus Pachyrhizus; species Pachyrhizus erosus. The sequence continues at coordinate 31,556 of JAMLFT010000364.1, forward strand.
CTGCTGGTGATGGCCAGGTAAATAAATCTGTGAAAGTGTGCATCTAATCAAATATTCTGTTTAGCTCCAAAATAGCAGGCTTGAGTTCCCTTTGCTTCCTCTTTTTTAGCAACAAATAAACGGATGTCATTGATCGTGTGCTGTGTCTGTTTATTTTATTAATTTGATGCCCTTTAGCTTAATATATTTTCCAAGCTAAAGAAAATCAGGTAAAGGTTTGAGTCTAGCAAGATGGACTAGTCTCGTCCAACATGGTGAATCAAGATTCAAATTCTCACTAGGAGAGGGGCTTACATTTAATACCTGATTATGCCTCGAACAAGTTTGTCTCGGATATATTTGGGAAACAAAACAGAAAAAGCTTAATATATTTTCTATCTTTGGAACTAGAAAGAAACTGGCTGGCTAATTTGTTTCTTTTATCATTAAAATTTATCTAGTGGAAGTGAAATCTATCAAGAAGCTATCTGTGATGTTAGATATGTCAGTTATGGGTCTAACTCAATCCCAAAAGTTAACTCATCAGGTGAAGATTATCTCGAGACTTGAAGTTTATAAGACGGAATATTTATGGATGGTCCGATAGATTCAACAACAGATAATTAAGATAAACTGATAATATTTTAGAAATGAAAATTATGAACTTAACCCAAAAAACTAGCTCATAAGGTGAGAATTATCCCTCATTTATATATATTATTTTGACCATATTACTAGTCAATATGGGATTTTCAACACATGTGATATATAACTTCTTTTCCTGTCCAAGTAGACTATACGCCACAAGTTATTAAATGCTGCCAAAATTAAATAGAATGCCACCATAATCAAGCATAACAAATCATAATTTTTGTAATTTGTTTTCTCCTTCTATTGATTAATTTTATCAAGATATGATGCCTCTTGTCTGTCATCTAAATTGCCATACTGGAAGTCCAGACTCAATTTAAGCTTGACCTAACTTATACTTTTCTGAAGTGTCTGCATGAGTCTCCTCCATTGGAAACTGATCTTTCCTTTGCAGGTAAGGCTTGGTCTTCTCCGGGAGGATGGTAAAGTTAACACTACAATGTTGGGGAAGCACCATGGTTGTGTATACAAGCTTGCTGTGGAGCCTGGAAGTCCCCACATATTTTACAGTTCTGGTGAAGATGGATTTATTCAACATGTTAGTCTAGTATTACTGCAAGTTGCATGTTGAAGCTCCCCTTTATGCTATCCCCAAACAGTTATAAGTTTTGTTTCTTTTGCAGTTTGATTTGCGAAGTAGTTCTGCTACAAAACTTTTCTGTTGTTCCTCTTCAATGGGAAACAATAAACAGCCTCCAAGCAAAATAGGATTGAATTCCATTGTGCTTGACTCTAGAAATCCGTATTACTTTGCTGTTGGAGGATCTGATGAATATGCACGTGTTTATGACATGAGAAAATGCCAGTGGGATTCAGCAAGAAATTCAGATCGACCTGTTAACACATTTTGCCCTCGTCATTTAATTGGTTCAAGTAATGTCCATATCACAGGATTGGCTTACTCAAGCTTTAGTGAACTCCTTGTTTCTTATAATGATGAGCTTATCTATCTGTTTGAAAAGAATGTGGGCTTGGGTTCTTCACCTTGCTCTACTACATCTGAGGATCTGAAGAATATTCACGAGGCACAAGTTTACTCAGGCCACAGAAATGCACAGACAATTAAAGGAGTGAATTTTTTTGGCCCAAATGATGAATATGTCTTGAGTGGTTCAGATTGTGGCCATATATTCATCTGGAAGAAGAAGGAAGCTAAGCTGGTGAGATTAATGGCAGGTGATCAACATGTTGTAAATCAACTTGAGGCCCATCCGCATATACCTATCCTTGCTACTAGTGGCATTGAAAAAAATGTGAAAATCTGGGCTCCTCTAGGGAATGATATACCTCCACTTCCTGTAAATGTGAAAGAGGTACTATCTTTCTGTCTTTATTTTTTCCATCATCTTCTCTCCAATTTACACTGGATATGTTTAATGCTTTTGTTTTTGCCATAGGATAATATGTTTAGTGCTTGTCATGCTATTTTTGTTTGTAAAACCTGCTTTACATTTTTTATAGTTTTCTAATTGTTATACATGTGACTAGATAATGGAGGCAAACAGACAGGGTAGAGAAGACCGATCACGGGTCACCCTTACTCCTGATGTCATAATGCATGTTCTTCGCCTGCAGAGGCGGCAGACATTGGCGTATATTGAAAGAAGACATAATAGGGCGGATATTGTGAGTGACAAAGAAGATGCAGAGGGCTATCTTTTAGGATTCTTAGATGGTGATGCATCTTCTGAAGAGGATTCTCCTGGAAATTCCAGAGATTGCAACATTATCTAAAGCTTAAAGAAGCGGGTTTGGTTGCTTGACTGACTAATTCCTTAGAACCAATGATGTTAGCTTCACTGTTTTTCACTAAGCATTACCGTATACATCCATGTTTTAAACGTGCGCTAATAAACATCATTAGGGAAACAGTGTGCGGAGGCGTAAAAGCTGGGTTGTTCTAGTTGAAATTCAGATACTATTATGTGTACAGCTATAAAATAAGTATAGACTCGTGTTGGTAATTAAAGCAAGCGTAAATTTCATTCTTTACAAATAAGTGAATAACATTATTGATTTTAGAATGTTGAATTTTAACTCCTTAACGGTGTTATTCATCAATATTTTTTTTTAATGAATGAAGTGATCAATTTTATGCTATGGTTACCCGTTTACAAATATTTGATCCATGCAGAAGTCACAGAGACCAGCTTCTGCATTTTTTGTTTTTTTTTTTTATCTATTTTGACGTGCAAATAACAGTAAACTTGCGTTGACATTGCGCCTCCAAACACAGTTACACACTAACTATCGATCTAATTCACTCGTGACACATCGGTCTAATTCCCTCATTTTTAAGTCATCACATTATCTAATTCACTCATGCTGATGCTTTCATGCTGTATCGTTTAAGAAGACCTATAATGTTGAGGTTCTATTTATACTTTGGAGCTTGACAGTTGTAATTTATCATAAATCATCTTTATCTTTTTTTAACTGTATCGTAAACATCTTAATCATTGACATATAGCGAATAACAATAAACAATGTTATTATGAAGTTTTGGAAGTGATGTTCTAGTGTTTATACTAAATATCTCTAAGAGGGTGCATACTGATTTTAAAGTGAAGTATTTCTGAGTTTTACTGATAACTAATTTTTATGAAGAAATCTAATTGGTCATTTTTAGCATTATCTCTTTTTTTAATCATATTTTTTTATCTATAAGGTTTGGATTTAAGATCTTACTTGAGATATTTAAGTTTAATTTCATTTGAATCAATGACATGTTGGTGTTTACAATCTTAATTTGTGAAGAACAATTAAATTAAATTGAATTGAATTATTAGAGTTGATAAATATTATCTTTTGATTAGGACTTCATCTAGATATTGAAGAAATACACGCTGCATATTGTAGTTAAATTTAGATTATTTAGAGCAATTAACATGTGCACATTAAAAATAACTTTATTTTTTTCTATAATATTTATGAGTAATAACTTAATTAGAGAAAGGAGAGTGATTTATCATTAACAAAAAGAAAATTAGCACTCTAATTCTTGAACCATAACAATGTTGCATGTAATGACTACTTAAATATATTACTTAATATATTATTGATAATGAAAAACTAAGGCTTTCTTTTGAACCTTATAACATTTTTGCTATTTGGTATCTCTCATCATGAAATACTAAAGGACTTTAAAAATAGATAAAGTTAGGCTTAAAGTGCTAAAAACTTGTGAAGCCCAAAAGCTTTGGTTTGATCCAAGAGCAAAAGTTTGACTTAATGTAATAGAAACATTTTAAAAGTCATCATTAACACATTCTTCACTCTCATCTCATCGTCTCTTGGATTCAAGTAGTATCTCATTATCTTAACCTAACTTTCTTTCATATGGTATGGATGAAAAGATGAATATAATGAAAGCCAGAACAAAGAAGAAGGGTGATCATCAAGCATTACATGCCTGGTATGATCCAATTTTCTACTGTTTGTCTATTTGTAATTTATTTATTTAACTTTAGGATAAGAAATGACCTATTGATGTTTTCTTTTGGGTTGTAAGCATGGTGTGAGACAAAAATAGGTGACAATAAAGGAATTGGGTTACAATAGAGCTCATATGTTGTCATTATGTTATAAAGTATTTTCTATCCTTTCTTAGAAAAGGAAAAATCACTCCTTGTTATATCAATTGGACAATGTTCTTATGTTTTTTTATTTTCAATGTAATACATTTTATTATAGAGAGAAAAAATAAGTAAATATATGTACATTGTCGTATGTTTCCGATATGACTTTTTGTAGTCTTTAAACTGATAATATTGGGACAATTATCCCTTGCCTTACTCTTGTTGGTTGCATTGCTTACTACCTTAAGACATAAACTAGTCTAAGACTCTCGAGATTTGATACAAGAATGGATGAATCCAATTTTAAAAGAAAAGATTGTGATGGGTGAATCGATTTGATTGTTTAAAAGACAAGATTATAATGTCAAATTCTGAGCTTAAATTAAAATAAAAGAATTAACTCAAATTTAAGAAAATAAAATTTGATAAGATTATAATATATGAATTAATTTATGTAGAAACTTTAGATACAATATCTTAGATGCTATGTTTGCTTCCCTTTAATCAAAAATAAAATTTCACTTTGATTGAATTTAGTTCTTATTTAATAAAGATTTTTTTTAATATAAGAATATTTTGTTTTTGTTATATGAGGAAAGAAAATGAAAAGCAAAATAAACAAAAAGAGTACATAAAATAAACATTCTTATGACCTTAACTAACAATAAAGAATTAATCTCTACAAGGATTCTATCTAAAATCACCATGTTATATGCAAATATTAAATCCATTATGGCTAGAATTAGACTATGGATTTAGGTATTCACCAAAAGATAGAAGACTATGAATTTAGGTTTAACATAACTTCAAATGTTACTTGAAGAAGTGAAAGTTGTTTCCCACTTGTAATTTTATTTTGGTCATATCATTAATTGATGTGAGATCTTTAGCACACACCTCTCACATTGAACACTAAATATCTCAAGTGTGAGGTTTTGAGGACTTAATTTTTATAAGTGGTACAACAATGGCTCAATAACAGGTAACCCAATAAGCTTAATAACAAGTGCTAAGATAGACTTTGGCACACTATTAGACTATGTGTTTAAACATAACTCAACCCTAAAAGTTAGCTCAAGAGTGAGAGTTGTCTTCCTTTCTCGTATATATTTTATTTTGGTCACATCACTCAGTGTGAGATCTCCAATAACTAAAAAACTTGTGCAATGGTTTCCTCCTTGCAATATGTGGACATGTTTACACTACCGATTATGACATATCTTTGATTTATCTCTTTTCTATATCACTAATGGATGAAAGCACTAACTTCATTATATTCTTTAAATTTAAATAAAACACTACCTTTTAGTAGCCAACTTCTTATTTGAAGCCCATAGAACAATGCCTTGATTATAGCATGAAGAAAATTAGAGACTGTTATGCTGTTAGAAAATCCCTTCAAGAAGACCTCGAATGATCTATTAGTAGACCAATAAAAATCAATTTGACTAAGATTCACTCACACCATAGTATGATGTACTTTTGGGTTTATATGTGTAAGATATGATATATAGTTAAGCGCCCACTTTGAGTTTAGTTCTTAAAACAAAGGTTCAAAAGGAATTGAGCAATTCGAATAAACTGTGGACTGTGATTGGGCCAAGCTATAAAATGCTAACTTGAAACAAAACCCCATTTGCTTGTTATTATATATATATATATATATATATATATATATATATATATATATATATATATATATATATATATATATATATATATATCTTTAAGTTTAAACAAATTTAAAAAACAAATTAGTCAATTTAGTTTAAGGCAACAAATTAGATTGAATCAATTAAAACATAACTCATAAGAAATTTAAATAATCCACTTTTCATCCTTTACCCATCAAGATCATGTTGACCTATTTAATAAATCTATTGCTGACAATAAAGAATACAATGTCACTAGTATTTTTTAAGATAAATTTATTGTTTGAACACCACATGGACCACAAGATGATGAAAATTATAATACCTTGTTCCTTCTCCTTTTTTGACAACAATGGATGCAAGTATGAAAAATGACAATATATACATATTACTTTTTTAATCACATTCTATATATATATATATATATATTTCCTCTTTCCTAATTTCCCAGTTAAAGAGTACACTGGTGCGATAGACAAGTTTGATAGACCACTAATTGAATCCTTTATTTTTTATTCTTCCATGAAGAAGAAACCTCAATGACATCCATAGAAAAAGGGCAGCACCTTTCTCCTCATCCACAAAGAAAAAGAAGAGTCAACGAACGATATGGGAATAGGCTCAAAATTACAAGCATTTGACATCCATTTACATACAATATATACGAACTGCCAAAGTAGCAGATTTTGAGATCTTGTTTTTAGAGCAGTTGCAAAAACATGAAAAAGAAGATCTTGACTCTTGAGTCCATCATGCCACTAACTATGATTGAATAATAATCGCTAAGGAAACAACTATGGTCATTCACGCATACACCATGTGAATAATGCACCACCATCTTTATTTATTAAGATATAATAAATTAATTAATTAAAATAAAACGTGTATATAGAAAACACAAAGTATATATATACTATTATATAGAAAAAATGTTTAAACTTGTTCTCTAAAACCTATTATTTAAAATACAATAATAATAAAAAAAGTGGCTAATGATTGGGAGGGGATAATTGTTTGATTAACCCACTTATATATTATCTATAAATAATTCACTGATTCCTTTATAGAATTTTCATTTTATTAATTTATTATTATTTTCTTGCTTTACAATTCACCAAACAAAATGTTATTCCATCTAATCCTTATCGTAAAGTTGGATTAACTAATAATCATCGATATTAAAAAAATTATTAATTTAATTAAGGATATTAAATTTATCTTATATTAATATTTTTCAAAATTATATTTGTGCATAAAACTTATAAAAATTAATGAATTATGTTTCTCTTATTATCATGTTAATATGAAATGATTTTAATAAGGAATACTTTTTACAAAAAATCAATTAATATTTAAATATATTTTGTACCTTTGATAAATATTAAAATTTTTATTTTAGGACTAAAAATAAAATAAAAAATTTATTAAGAACTAAAAAATAACAAAAATTTATTTGAAATTATAAAAAAAATTCAAATATTTATCAGAAATTAGAATTATATCTAAGTCAACAATCATTACACAACACGGTTTAGACCTTATAATAAAAATTAAGCTATACTTTTAGTTTAGATGATATAATAAAATTGAAATACTAATTTATCACTGCATTTATTAGGATTATTTAAACCTAACATTTAATATATATAATTTAATTATTTGATTATAATATAATCTTGAAATGGTGCAACAGTTTGAGAGTTAATTAAAATTAATGTTATATTGTAACTTAAATATTCTTAAATATTTGATGATAAATAACTCGCTAATCATCCTTGCACAGAATTTTCATTTGATTAATTTAACTATCCGTTTGCTCTAAAAAAATATTATAATATTAATTTATCGCTATATTGGGTAGAATCATTTAAATTAGACATTTAATAAATACGACTTAATTATTAATTTATATACTTATTTTGTTTATAATGATTTAATATTTTTTCATGTAGTGAAGCTAGTTATTATTAGAAAATATTATTAAAAGTTTATAAAAAATTTTAATGTAAAAAATTTAAGTATCAATTTTAATATTTTTTATATTGAAATACAAAAAGTTTCACCTATAAAAAAATATACCAAAAAATCACTATAAAGTAATAAAAAAATTTACAATTTAAAATATTTCGAGTCTATAATTTGTAATTGACAATGACGTAAAATACAAGAGTAATAAAATCATAGATGCATATTTTTTTCTCTCATTTGTACATGTATCGCATAAGAAGCTTTGTAACAATTTCCTTTATTAAAAAAAAAAATCACTGCAAGTGTCACGTTGTATTAAAACTGACATCTTAATAAATGCAATAATACAAAAATACCAAATTAATCCTTGTATGTGGACGAGAAAATTTTAGGGCAACAAAAAAAAAATCCTAAACTTGTCTTCTTTTAATATGGTAATGATACCTTAACATAGTAGCATTTGGCTTGCAACTTGAAATGAAATTATGAAAGAGATCTACTTATTATTTATTATTTAAATTGTTGATTTTTGGACATCTCAAAAGTATAAACGTTCCACTGATTTTGGAGTGTTTACACTCATGGAATGTGAGAGGATAATTTTTCTATTACTTATTACAACCCAATTAACCCGATCTTCTCTTAAACTTTTGTATGCTTGTACAAAGTTGAACATAGGAAGTAATACACAAAATTGATGCCCCCCACCAATACTAACATCCAGTAAAAATTATCTAACCTCCCTTGATTTATGTCATCAGATAACCAATCAGTACTCCTACGCACTTGGTCAATTAATGCTGTACTGAGGTAAAAAGATATCCCAATAATCATGGATATCATAGCAGTGGATGTGCTCCGGAGTGACTGAGGAAGTTGTTGGTAGTAGAATGCAACTTGTGCTGGAAAATGAAACGCTTCTCCCATACCAACTAACACCAATTGTGGAAACAACCACAGGATGGACATAGCCACTGTGGGGTTGGAATGAGCCATCTTGAGCCTCTTTGATTCAACAAGAGCTGAGACAGCTATTCCAAGCACGTTGAACACGTGGCCTACTCCAATTCGTTGGAGAGTAGTAGGAGATTTACCATTCAACTTGTGCCATGCAGGCCAAAGCACCCTATCAAGTAATGTGAGGAAAATGGATGTGGCAATTAAGGGTATGACAGTAATAGAGCCAGCAGGGAATTCAAAATGGGGTCCTAAGTCACGATCCATGGCCAAAGCTTGAAGGACTGTCATGCTGCCTTGGATTCCTATTGGAGTGGATAGAAATATGCTTGAACTCCACAGTGGCAAGATTCCAATGATGGCTTTCAAATCTTCCACTTGTTGAACTGTGCATAGCCTCCATGCTTTCTCAATTGAGCCATCTGATTGAAGGTCTCCATCAGTTATTAGAGCTGCTCGATTGAAGAATCTACATTTGTGTATAGGGCAGTATCGTTAGGTTAGTAGTTGAAACACATGTTTCAGTTTATTTATTCATTTTACTTAATTTAGAAGTTCCTTGCTTCAGCAATTAGACAGTTTAAGTACGATAAGTCATAGATAAATTTATCAACAATATTTATACCATAAAATAATCTATAAAGTAAAATACATTAAATTTATCATAAATTACTATTTACTTCTGCACTTTAATTTAACCTTTCTAGAAGTTTAATTTTCTTATTTATATAACAAGGATATCTCTCGTCTACTAACACTTAAGAGAATAATTTTTTTTTAGATGTAAAGATTATCAAAGTGAATATTATCTCTTTTAATAAGGTTTTTCATACACAATTAAGAATCAAATCTCTTATATAACATGGTTAAAGGACTTAGTTATCTGTCAAATGCTCCAAACTTAAACTTGAGCAATTTTCTTATCTAACCTCTTTGTAAATGAGAACGTAAAAACTTAACTTTTTGCCATAAAAAACCTGAACAATAGAGTTTTACAAATGAAATTTTCTGATATAAGTTCGAAGCTGATTTAATTATAATTATTTTTCGTAAAAATCTCTGAATAAAAATTTGGACACATGAATTTCAAGTCTTTTCATCATCCATTAACACTACCATGATGGGGAAAAACAGGGCAAACGGCTCGTACACCTTTATATGACCTAGGTCCACTACCACTAGTCTGCTATCTTAACTACAACTGGACTCTATTAAGAAATGTTGATTACTTATATCACCAGATATCCACCACAAAATGTGACTCCTATTAGGAAGTGATTTTTATCAATATAAAATCACAGCATTAGGCACCACTTTGTTGGTTTGAGCGGCAATGATTCAGATATCTTTTAGTTTAGAATCATATGAATAAAAAAATATAGACACTAAAAGAGGTTTGTTCTCTTTTTAGTCTACCTACTTCAACTCGTTGGGACAATATTTCCAAAACACTAGTGGGGTCCAACACAGCAAAACAGCACTCTACTGTTTGATGAGACACAAATCCATCAACATCTGCTTTCAGTCTTGTATGAATCTTTTAACGAAGCAAACTTGGAAAAGCAGTGTTACACTAAACTAATTTACCAAAGGCAGTGTTAAACTAATTAATTAACTTGAATATCAATCATCATAACCAACTTAGTACCTTAATCTTTTTCCTGGGGTTGCAGCAGGTTGCACTGGAACTATCTCATCATGGCCACTATAGTAATCCTTTGTTGTGGATGAGAGCTGATATTTCCACTTACGGATAGATGCAACAAGAACACGTGCAAGATCCAAAAATGTGCTTCGTTGTGGGTTGTCAGGGCGATAAAATTGATAACCCAGTAAGAGAATGAATAGGCCTAGCAAGTTACCCACACTACATATGCCAAAGCCCCAAGTCCAACTCACATTATCTTGGACATAAAAAACCCCAGTAAAGGATACAATAGTAGCAATGTACCAAGTCAAAAAGAACCAGTTGAAGAATATATTCTGGTGCTTTGCCTCATTAAATTGATTTGCTCCCAACGATGCCGTTGTGAAGCGTGCACCCCCAAAACCAATTGCACATAGTGCTATGCCCCCATATAGGACTGCATATTGGAATTTGGAAGGGGGGTTGCATAGCTTTGATTCATTGTTACAGGGATGAGGCTTCAACGGGTTGATAATTGTCGTCAACACAATAATAACTGTACCCTGCAAATGCAAAGCAAGGAGCAGGAAAAGACTAAAAGAGTGACAAATATCTAAGGTGATAGAAAAAGAAATAGAGAAATGAATAAAAGAGTAAACATTCTTTATCATACTTCTAACTAATATTTGTTAAAAATTATAATTTTTTTGTGAGTTGTACTTTATTTAATAAGTTTTTATTATGATTTTGTATTTTTTTAATAATTTTAATTAATAATAAGATATGTGTGAAAAAAAGTATATTGAAGAATGTATTAGAGTGTTGGAGTAGTCTAGGAAATAATTTCTTTTTAGTAATGTTTGTTCTCTTTTCTTTTTTATCTATCCTTAAAAATATACACATATTTTTTTTCTTTTTATTTCTCATTATATCAGCTCATCACATTTAACTTCTTGTTTAACTTATTCTTTCTTCCACCTCAATACACTTGAAAATGGGTTGTACGTTTGCTTCTTTCCCTCTTGTACTCTATCCCGATACCTATTTATGGTAGACAAATAAATTTTAATTTCTTTTCGTTCCATTTTACCATAAAGGATATGAGTGTAATAAAAGAACACTTTCAAATATTTGAAAGCACATCATATTATAATTGGTTCGACATTTATATATTACTAATAAGGGAAGTTAAGTTAGTTCAAGAGTTTAAGAATAATTTTGATTAGATAAAAAGATAAAAATAAAACAAGAATCATGCTTGGAAATTCAAAACAGTTAGTATTAAAAGAAATAATAAAGCGGTCCAGGATTATTATAGTATCACTAAAATGTATGTGATACATAATTAAATATTATTAATTATTTGTTATAAATTAAAAAAATTGAGTATATATTACATAAAATTGGTTGAGACAGACAATAAACTACCTAATAATTTCTAGTGTACTAGGGGTTTAATTTCAAACAAAATAAGGGAGACTATGGTACAGGATTAGAAGAAAGTAAGCAGGACAAAACAAAATGGTTGCATATCATGATACAGGAGTGTTAATTACCAGGAAAGAAACAGAAGAAGAAAGCAAGGCAACAGGAAAAGAGCCAAAGAAAGAGTCAGCAATGATTGCTGCAACAATGGGAAATAGATTAGAGCTTCCATTGGCCACGTTTGCAACCTGAGCAGCAGTGATACTCTTTATATTGAATTCACGTATCAGATACACAATCAAGTTTCCAATTATTCCTGCAGCAGCAAGTGACATCCCCGCCACCGAACCTATACGTTTCACAATACACAAATAATTAATATATATATATATATATATATCCAATAATATTTATCAACATTTTATGAAATTAGGTGCTGCATAGAGAGGCAGAGAGAGACCAGTGATGAAAGGAAAACTTATCCAACCGCCTCGCATGCTGCCACTATTCATGTTCTGTGCGTCTCCGCGCCATGTGAGTGTGTCATCCATTCTTGCACCTTCACTTGTTGTTTCCAAACTCGTGTGCTGTTTATATAGTTCTCTTTCTAATTTTTTAGTTAGATTACAGTTTTTAATTTGACTAGTTTAGCTAATTTAACCCTAGTTTAGCTAAACAATCAGAATCAGTGCATACATTAATTTGCCTAACAATTTGAAACTCCCCAAATTTGCCTCCGCGTGATTATACAGTGAGTTTCTGCTTTTCTTTTTACATTTTTTTTAAGTTTTTGTAGTTGCTTTTATTTTTTATTTATTTATTTTTCTTGATTATAAAATAAAGTGCGTTCAACAATAATGTAAGAGAAGGGTTGTTCATGAAAAAATATTATTTAGTGCGGGATCGTACTAGTCTCTGCTCGTCAAAATTGTGCTCATTGGTGACTCTTGCCACAAACCATTATTTTCATCTAACCCCACCCCACACCACTAAATCCATCTATTCACACTGCATATTTTTCTCTCAGACTTCCACGACACATCATATTGGCTATAAAGACAGATTTGTCAAAGATGTAACAATAATTGTTATAACAGATTTTGCTTTTATTTCAAGATTTATATTTGAATGAATCTCAAAAACTTTTTTTTTTTTAGTCAAGAAGGATTAGCCTTATTTATATTCATTATTTTAATTATATTACTTTTCAATGTCACATCTCCGTCAAGCTCTTGCATTCACCACGATTACCAAACCTCTTAATTGTGAACCAGCCATAGTGGAAGCTACCATGGTCTTCTTCACCGCCGAGTCTAGTCAGAACCACCGCATGCTTGCGTCACCTGCACACTCCAGTATAATAACTTTTCCATCATTGCTCAAGGTTTGCCTACTTATTTTTTTATTATAAGGAAAGAAATTAAAAAAATAAAATAAATAGATGAAAAA
>JAMLFT010000365.1:0-44839 GCA_026544285.1 Pachyrhizus erosus
AATGGTTAAAATAAATAATTTAATATTAAAATATTAAAAAATAATAAAAATAAAAATAACTATTTCTAATTTATAGAGAAGGATGGACAAAGTTGTAATTAGAAATGTATATTGTAGAATCTTGAAGCCGCAAATGTTATTGATTTTGGTAAGTGGGACATTTCAGTCAATTTCTTTTAGGGCACTCACTAGACATGGCAACCATCATCTAACGGCATTATGTGATCATAAATTTCAATTTGAAGTTGATTTAAAACGCATCTATGCAATCAAAGCCTAGGATGATTAATGTAAGAATATTCAAAATTCTCTTACAATTTTTTTCTATTAATCTTCTTACTAGATAAAAAAAAGTATTAAATGAATTTTTAATTTCCAAAACATTAAATATATTTATTTTTCCATTTCATATTTACTTCATAAATTATTAAAAAATTGTGAGGTAAAAACACTTGGACTTTAGGAAAATCAAATAGTTCATTTTGTGAGGTAAAAACTTTGTAAGCAATTATTAAACTCAGAAAAATATTAATATGATGACATACATACGCTAAATTATTTAAAAAAAAAAAACACCTTGGACTATAAAAGTTGACTTCAATATAATAAATACCGTATTGACGAAAAAAATAATCCACTGCAAACCAACTTTATACATCATAAGAGAGCTACAAGACAGGTTCAGTATCGATTTGGGGGGAGGGGGGTGTCATGGGATCTTTATTGATGCGCGACTGGATTGCCAAAAGAGAAAATGGAAAAATACCTTTTTCATTTGTTTTCCTATCTGTTTCAATGTTAATTCTCCGTAGTCTTTAGACGCCATCTTTCATGCTTATCTTGATGTTTTCCACCTTAACTGACAACTCTAACTTGTGATCCTCAACAGCTTTCAAAACTGAAAGCAGGTTGGACCGATAAATTTCACACTTCCGATTTGCACACTCAAGCTCATTCATAAGTTTTCTAATAGTCTTATCCAAATCATCCTGCAGGACATAAATCAATGAAATTAAAATACACAAAAGCATACTTAAGCATGAATGATTATATATTTAAAACCGACGATAATGTAAAATCTGTTAGACAATAAATGTTTCTTTCTTCAGAAAGAATATAATATTTGAAAGAAATGAGAGAAAGTACATCTAGGGGAAGAAGAATAAATCCTCCTAAATAGAAAAATGAAGACACAATGTAAAACAGTAACGGAGTTTTTACATCTATTTCAACATCATTAATATTTAACCTTCCTCAACCAAATGCATGCATGCTAGAAAAAAATGGATTTATGGACCTGAAATCACTTTTGGCAAATTTCACAAGGACATAAATATGCACATGCTTCTGTTCCAACAAATAGCAGAAGCTAGACAGGTATGTTCACAAAATCTTAAGCTCAAGTGGATAACAGATAATATTCAGTCTATAGGTATGTAATTATGAGATCTGAGTAAATGCATCCTGAAGAATGAATAACCATATGAAGGTACTTAAACAAGCCTAAATCCAGCTTCTGCACAGCAAGAAACGTTATCTCATCATGTAATTTTATAAATGTATACTTTGTCTTAATAGAGTCCATATGTTTATTTCAAATATTTATTTAGATGATGTTTTAGATTCGTAAGATTGACATTCTCCCGTTTGTCTCCATACCGCACAAAAAGTAGATCTTGTACCACCAAACATAAACTCATAATACCAAAATTCTGTTCATTTGTGCTCCCCAATACAGCAAATATAACTTCATAATACCAACATTCACAATGTACATCATCTACTACAGCCCAATGCAATCAACATTAATTGCTTATTGAAGTTTACCAAGGTCTTTAGTCTAGAATTTGTGAGTAAGATGATACTTCAAACTAGAAATGTCATATTGATTGTTACTTATGATAACAATGTCATCTACATAGACAATAAGATAGATGCATCCTTTAGAGGAATGATGATAGAAGATAGACCTGTGAAGACGACACACCATAATAGAAGACTCCTTCTGAGCAACAAACTCAGGTAATTGCTCCATGTAAACTTTTTCATCAAGATCACTATGAAGGGAAACATTCTCAATATGAAGTTGGAAAAGGAGCCAATGGCGAATGACACCTATCGAGAAGAGGAGTCTAACAAAAGTCATCTTAGCGACTAGAGAGAAAGTGTCAATGTAAGTTTGTCCATAGACCTGTGTGTATCCATTTGCAACCAGCCAAGTTTTATATCGATCAATGATACCATCATAATCAACTTTAAGAGTGTATAATCGATGATACCCAATAGCAGATTTACCAACAAGAGGAGGAACCAACTTTCACGTGCCACTATTCTGGAGAGCACATATCTCGCCAATCATTGTTTGCCTCCACTTTGTCTATGATAATGTTTCACCTGGGGTATTGGGAATAGAAACAAAAGACAAAGAAGACAGACAAGTATAGTGTGTAGGAGAAAAACGATGATATCTAAGGTTAGTATAGAGTGGGGATGAGTTACAAGTTAAACATATACCTTTTCGAAGAACAATAGGCTAGTGAAGGTCACTGGGTAGATTCGAATCCAGTGCAAGAGATGAAACTGGGAAAAAGTTAGGCACAGGCTCTACTATCTTATCAGTCGAAGGAGGAGACATAACGTTTAGTAGGGGTGGCACTAATACACCTAAAGAGGTGGCAAAGGTGTTGGAGGATCATCTTGGGTTAGAGTAGAGTCATCTAATGAGGAAAGAAGAAGAAGAACAAGTGGACTAGGAGAGGCTGGACTTCATAGGTCAAGATTAGAGTTAACAAACTCAAATATAGGAAAAATTCAAAAAATGAGACATTAGTAGAGATAAAGTACCTGTTATGATCAGCAGCGAAATAATGATAACCATTTTGAGAACAATGATAACCTAGGAAGACACATTTGAAGGAGCAAGGAAAGAGTTTGTCACGATCTAGAGTGAGATCGTGAACAAAACAGATAGAACCAAAGACACATGGGGAAGATTGTAAAGAGGAGGCTTTGAAAGAGTATACAATGAGAAACCTGATCATCGAGGACAGAGGATGACATACAATTAATAAGGTAGCAAGCTGTGAGGATAGCATCACCCTAGAAGTGATGGGGAACATGATAATGGATGAGAAGGGAAAAGGAGGCGCAACTTGCTTTTTTACTCTGTTAGGGAATGACTAACAAATGTGTTTTCCTTCACAATGTAAACTAGACAAATCATGGAGGCTTGGCACAATCTTCTGCAATTTGAGCAAACTAGAATGTTCTAGCTAAGCATGAATCATAACTGGAGAGACAATAGCTGCACATACCAATGGTGAAGTAGAGAGATAAGTATAGACCACGTGACTCACATCCGACATCAATCATCCATCCCGAGATCTCGTTCTAGTAAGGTCTCAAATGTTTAGTAAAAGTGAAAATAAGATCATAGGATTGGGTTAGACGAGTGACATATAGTAAGTTAAAAAGGATATTCAAGTACATAAAAAACAAAGTAGATAGTAAGTGATGGAAGTGAATGGGTAATGTCAGTGCCTAAAGCTAGTGTTTGGATACCATAGGCAGAGGTGCTGGAGGAAAAATGGTCATTTGTAGTAAGTGAAGAGAAAAGAGAACAATTACTAGCAATGCGATCAGATGCACCAGAATCAAGTACCCAAGGACCTAAGGAAAGGAATTGAGGGAGGCAAGCAGAAAATTTACCAGTGTGAGTCATCGAAGCAATAATGTTGGGAATTTGTTGGCTTTCATACCAACAGAGAAATTCCTCATAGGTAGTAGGAGTCATATGAGGTTGATCAACTTGCAGTGTAGGCGGCATAGGTAGATCAAGAATGGATGTCTGAGCAGTATTTTCTAGATGATGGAGTTTACTACGCAGCTTCTAGCATCGATCAATGGCATGGTCATTACAATGACAATGATCATACTTATACTTACTCTTGGAATTAGAGGATTCTACGCGTGAGCGTCCAAAATTACCACTTTGAAAGGCAAGGGCAGAAGTATCGCTTGAAGTGAAAGTAAGGGATTTTGTGACAGATTTGGATTGAATGAAAAGAAGAGCAGAAGATCCAGACATCATCATCAGGACTACGAGCGATCCAAGAATTTGATCACGCATTGCACAGTATTCCAAGGGCAAGCCATACATGGCCAAGGTCATAAAGAAGATGTTTCACCTTTCTAATTCCTTCTTTGCCTTAGCTGGATTGGATGTGGTAGGAGGTAGGAGTTCATTATAGTCATGCAAAGTGACATGAACATGACTCAGATAAGCAGACATAGGGCCATCAAAACTTCAGGGAGCAAGCAATATCATCAAATCCTAACACACGCTATACAAGCATTGAGTGTCATTGGTGTAGAGGGCACAAGCCTCACTCCAAATTGATTCACAGGTTTCATGGGATTTGAAAATTGGTTTGAGCGAGTGATGAATCATCAATTTAAGAACACTACAAAGTTGGGCATCAAATTTTCGCCATTGCTCATGCTCCATTTTTGGTATAGAATCTATAGAGGTAGTGAGATGTGATTTATATCCTAATTCACTAATCCACAAACCAATTTCATAGGCTCAAGTAGAGTAGTTAGAACCATCCATCTTCTCAATAGAGGTGTTGGATGTCATAGTAAATGAACATGCAAAATAATACCTAAAAACAATACCTATAGAGAGAGAGAAAACAACCTGTTTGGAGAGAGAAACGAAGGAGAATCACCAAATCACTGTCGCCAAAAGTTGAGTCAATCTGCACCGCCATGTGCCATCGTGCGCTGCCAAGAGACGTTGTTTGGCATTGGAGAAAAATGGCGCATGAGAGCGTGTGGATTGTTAAAAATTGACATGACCACCAATGTTACATAGATTGGCAAAAGACACGGTCACATGCATGGAAAGCTCGTTGGAAAAGTTGCTAGAAAAAAAATAAAGAAAAAGATGATCGAAACACAGTGAACTAGAAAAGAGAATCAGTTCACTAGAAAAAATTTCACTAAGGACAATGGGTCCACCGAGGAGGCATGATTTTCAAGAGGCTCTTGATATCATGTTAAAAGAGAATAACAAAGAAACATTGTGCTGAAATCGTGTGTCTAAACACAACACCAATAAGTGTTTATATAGGTAGAACAAGATTGATTACAATAATTTAGAGATATAGTTTCCTCTAAGCAAAGATAATATGGCTAAATATTTTATTTCCTAAACTACATCATACTTTATTTCCTTATTTTTATCACTAAATTACATCATACTTTATTTCCTTATTTTCAACAATTCTCTTTCTTAAACCTCCTTCTATAGTAGACTTGCAAGATTTTATTAACCTCTGTTTGTGGCTCATGCTCACGCACCAATTCCATAGGCCTTGAGACATGGCCAATGCACAAGTTTTCCCTATCTTGTGACAGATTGAACTTTATTTATAAGAATAAAAGTGGCAAGGATCAAACTCCTAACCACATGGTCAGCTCTGGTGCGATTTCAAGATTCAAGATTGGTTTTAGGTGAAGCCGTGAAGGTTTATATCATAATGCCTTAAGCTATTAGGTGAAGGTTCAGGATTGGTTTCATGTAAGGGTGGATGAATGAGTAAAACACACTTAATAGTATATATTAAGTTAATATAAATGTCATAAAAGAGATTAAAAACATTTATCAAATGGAAATCTGACCTTAGACATAGGCTGGCTCAAGCTTTCTTCTTGGCACCCGCTTGTGCAATTAGCATGACTTTCATCATTCAGCACGTGACTCCTTACCTTTCCATTACTGATAGGAATTTTCCCCTCATTTTGCATTGCCTGAGAAACACTTTTTGCAGCTTCTTGTAAAGCATCCACTGCAACATCATAAGTTTCAGCAGACCGTGTGCCTTCATCAACAAATTTAAAGGCTTCATGTCGGAGGGTGTTATATCTCACTGTATGAGATTCCAAATAGTAAGTATATACATCACAAGAATGTTCTTCTAATATTACATTGCTTTTGGCATTTCTCGTCCAACGTTTCAGTATATAATGAGATGGAAGTGTAAGCACATTGGTAACTCTAAAGACTGCCAAAACATGCCTACATAGAAGGCCTGAAAACTCAAACATTTGGCAACTACAAGTCGCTTTCATCTCCAAAACATTGAATTTAACATAATACCCTTTATGGTCCTCTCCAAATTTAGCTACATGATATGTAATGACCTCCCCATCATCATCAGCTTTGGATGCCATGAATGTAAGTGTCCCAACTAACTCCTCCTGGAACCTCATGAAAATTTTTCTCGTGTAAAGCTCAGATGCTTGCTTCTCCATTGGAGATGGGGTCCTCAATACTGGCAAAGTATTCATTGTGTCATAATCTGCTCTGACTTCTTTCTCGTTGCGACTTTCAAGTGCTTTCTCGTAGAGCTTAAAAAACTGATTTAAATTAGTTGAAGCATTTATATACCCATCAAAATAAGAGTTCATGCTATCACTTCGCTGAGTGATGGACATTTCTGCAAAGAATGTGTCTCGCAAATATACAGGTACCCACTGCCTACAGGCAGAATATATTGCTTGAAGCCATTCATGGTCCCTGAGATCATATTTATCTACAAGTGTTGACCAGCAAGACTCAAATTCCTCAGTTGACTCGGTCAAGTTAACACATTTGTGAAATTCAGCTTCAAAATTTGGATATTGGAGGAAAATATGAGATAACTTCTCCTGACATTTTTTAAAGATGTGCCATTTGCAGAAACGGTGGCGGGTCTCAGGGAAAACTTGTATTATGGCTGACCGAATTACAGAATCATGATCAGTTGTAATTGACAATGGTGGACGTCCAGACATGGCCATAAGCCATGTCTTGAAAAGCCACACAAATGATGCTTCAGATTCATTAATTAGAAAAGCACATCCAAAAAGAACAGGTTGCCCATGATGGTTTACACCAGTAAAGGGAGCAAATGGTAACCGATACCTATTAGATCGGTATGTGGTGTCAAAAGTAACAGTATCACCAAAAAATGTATAATTCATTCTTGCCTTGGGATCAGCCCAGAAAACATTGCTTGTGGACTGATCCTCATCCCCTTGCACAGCATAGAAGAAATTAGGGTTTTCAGCATGCATTTGTCTCAAATAATCAAGAACAAGTTGAATGTCCCCTTCTAAACTTCTCTGCCTATTATTCCTCATGTAATTCCTACAGTCCACCTCTGTAAAGCCGACTTTGCTAATCCCACCATACTCTTTAATTAGTGCTGACATAATTCTACGAGGACCCATCCCAGCAGCCTGTAAAGTATCGATGAGTGTCTTGGCAGCTCCTGATATTTGCCTGTGAGAGCGAAGGCAATGCACCTGGTCTGGTGGAACCAGTTCGTGATTATGTTCTCTAACAAAGCCAGACACGATCCACTTGCCAGAGTCTTGCATTTTGACAGACAAAGAAGCCTTACATCCGACTCTGGTAATTGTTCGTGGGCGCTTGATCTCTCTATCCTTGGTGCGTTTCTCATTCAAGTTGCGGAAACCCTCCTTTGCGCAAACAAATTGCCTCTGTATAATAGCTCCATCGCGCCTGGAACGACGGGATGAGCTGACACGAGTACTAAACCCAACACGACGGGCATAGGAATTGTAGAAGGCCTTGGCAGCCTCTTCAGACTCAAATTCCATGCCCTCACAAGGTTCAAGATCTAAGAGGTCCCCCTCGGGAAGATATAATTCCCCACCTCCAGTGCCTACAGCACCACCACCTCCGCTATCAGCCAATTCCTCCTCATCAATTGGGTGTTCAATGTCCCCTCCATCGTCGTCATATTCTCCCTCGCCTCCTCCCAATCCAATATCAAATTCTAACACCTCGTTATCCATCATAACTATCCCAAATGCTATCACTAGTTCTGCGATCAGGATTCAGGATAGGTAATATATCGAATTCATACAGAATAGAATGAAACCAGAGCGACCATAAGTTTAGCATAGCATAGCCATAGACATAGCAATGAGATATGGAAAAGAAAACAACTGACCGTCGAGTGACAGTAAGAAGAAGAAGAGGTCCGCGCCTGGAGAATATGCTAACCAGAAAGATATTATACAATAACAGAACTCCTCAAACCACACTGCAGAACGAGGAAATGCAGATATTTCTCTCTCAACAGAAACTTAATGATCTCCTCTCAAAACATAAAAAGAGTTATATATATATATATATATATATATATATGTAAATTACTTTTTAATCAATATAATTGCAATGTTGATAAGTGATAATAGAATGAAAATGTTAAAAAAATAAAATATATTGCAATAGAAAAACAAAATCACTAAGTTAAAAACATGAAAAGCAATTTTGGTTCCCTCCTCTTTAAATATTTGAACTGAGTATTTGATTATTATCGTCATAATATTTTTTAAAATGGGGAAACATAATTGTATTTAATTTTTATTTATATTTAATTTAATTTAAAATATATCATGATGTTATCTTTAAATAATAAATCTAAATATTACTTAATTTTATGATTTAAAAATAAAATTGTTAAATTTTTTTTTCTTTCATGCCCCTTTATACTTACAGTTGATTGATAGGTATATATTTTTTATTCTTCTTTCACATAGTTTTAAATATATAATATTATTACTATTATTATTGAAAAAAATTATTTTTTTACAAACTTTGAAATGGACAAAGAAATATGATATTTATAAGCTCCAAAAACATATACAAATTATTATAATTGAAAAATAAAAAAAAGAATGTGACTAATTGAATGAAGCATCTTATTCAATAAGTTTAATGAAGCACAAAATAATTTATTTGTAGACAATAAAAATATGATTGACTATTTTATATAGTAAACATACATAAGATTAACATATAAATAAGATAAATATTGTCATTATTTGAAAATTATCACAATAAAATCTTTTGAACTCTAAAATGAAATATTTTTTTGTTTTTAATTTATAAGATTTAATTACTTAATTCATAAGAATTAAGAAAAATGGCTAATTTAATTGATAATACTAAATGTGTTTTAAATTTATATATATTTTTTAAAATTTTCCTTGTCATTAACCTTTAGCTTAATTGAATAATCCTATTAATTACTTATTCTTAATAAATTATATTTTAAGTCCAAAATATTATAGAATAAAATATTTATTTTAGTATAAAATAATGTATGACCCAAATATATATATATTATTAAATTGAATTTTATAATTTTAAAGACAATAATATAGTTACATGTTGAGAAAAAAATATTTTTTACTTCCTTTGTCTCATAAGTGTCATCTTTGAAAACAAATAATTTGTCCTAAAATAAGTGTCACTTTTAGATTTTCAATATAATATTAATTACCTTTTTTCATTAATATTCCTAATAATTATAATAATGTGTAACAGAATAATGATAAAATTAATTTTGTAAAACTTTTATTCTCTCATTTATTTGTGTAAAAAATAATTAGAATAACACTTGTTTTGAGATAGATAGAGTAATCATTATAAGATCTAGACTATTAAATCAAAAGATAAATCAATGGTTTGAATGTTAATAGAAAGACAAAAAGAATTACATAAAATGTTAACATGTGACACCAAGAAATTTTTTTTTATTAATATAAAATAGAATAATAGAGAATATAATTACATGTTGAGCAAAAATATGTTTTTAACCACTATAAGATTTGGATCATTAAACTAAAACATAAATCAATAATTTGAATGATATTAAAAAATATAAGAAAATTTTGTATGAAATGTTGAACTATAACACCTAAGGAATACTTTTATTAATATATTATATATAGAGTTAAACATGTTTTTAATTTCAATAAATATGAAAAAAATCACTTTTAATTCTTTTATTTTTAATCAATTATTTTTTATATTTTATTTTATAAAATATATCAAAAATAATCTCGACTTAAACAAATGAGGAATCAACCTATCATTGACAAAATCAAGTGAAAGAAAAGATAAAAAAAACTAAGATAAACTTTATTAGAATAAAGGCCAACTTAACTAAAATCAGTATCAAAATTACTATAATTATTAACGAAATTTGTAATTGATTTCACTTTTAACAGATTTTATATAATAAAAAATAATCGATGATTAAAAATAAAAAAATTAAAAATAATTTTTTTTATATTTACAAAGACTAAAAATATATTTAACTTTTATATATATATATAATAGAATAGATAATAGATAGATACCCATGTGAGGCCGACTCGTAGACTGCCAGCGGCTGCCGCCAAACGTATTCTCTTCGTTATCAATCTGTGATACCTCAGTATTTTGCTTCAAATAAATTTCTCATTTACATTAATGGCACATACAATCACAAAAAACCAAGAGTAACACTACACAATGGTGAGTAAGTCAACATATGACCATGTAATGGCTCGTTCTTTAGCTTATAAGGAAAATGCTGATTAGATAGATATTCAGGAACGTCCAAAAACAAGGTATGCTAACTCAATCCATTATAATTTGGCCAACAGATGAACGGAACATATTACTCAGAGCATGTTGAACTTCTCCAGAGGAGTGTTCACTCCTCACGAGGTCTACCAGTAAGTGAAAGAACTGTGGAATATACCTCCTGAATGAATCCTTTTTCAGACCCGCCAATCCTTGCAATGCTGAGATGACTAAAGATGTCCTAGCAGCTATCTCTTCCTTCTTTGCAGTGCTCAGAGGGAGTTTTCGATGTGGCACTGGCACTGGCATGGTATCAGACTTGTGAAAAGTGGAAACGGAACCAGCACAATTTAGGTATATGTCTAATACATTTTCACACACAGCAACTAACTCTTGTTCTAGGTCTATCTCATCATGCCCAAAATGATCGTGGAGATGTAAATTTTGTAGAAAGTTGAGGTGATTCTGGAAGGACTCATTTTCAAAATGAACCATGGGAGGGCCAGATATTTCCAGGATGGAGCAAGCTTTCTGCAACTTCTTCAGTAGGATTGACTCTCTGTTCATCTCACGAGCATGTAAAGCAATAGATGAATATAATTCAATAAGGACTTTGATGCTGGCTGCAGATAAGGATTGCTGGTGCTTTTTGTACAGATCAGTTGCAACCTGCAAATAGAACACAGAAAGATATCATCAAGATGAACTCATTCAGAGGTGAAACTTATACCAAGCTGAACTACATGTCTTTAAATCAGTTTTCATGAATCAACTACGAAAAAAATCAGTGGATTACAATTTAAATTCAGTGGATGCATATAGATTGAATACAAGGAAATTTAGTGCTTATGTGTCAATTGTTAACTGTACATACTAAAAGTGCAAGAAGTAAACCTGTACAATAAGTAGCTGCATAGCAATATGGTTCTTCATTCTTGACACAACATATGTGGCCGTTTGCAGATTGTCATCATCAAATTCATCATTTGTCAAGTCATGATCAGAAGAACTTTCCAAGTCAGCAGAAGGCTGTGAAATGTGAGGCACCTCAATATTATTCATTGTTCTCAAGACCTTCATGAATCCTGGCACTGTTGACATCGCTGCATCTTTCAAACATAGAAAAATCTCTTTCCATTCTTCTGCTAAAAGCCTGTTACCAAGGTCACTTGTGAGACGCACTAATCCGGCAACTCCAGTACTAGCTGGACCCTGAACAGGACTTCTAACGAACCCCGTCAGTACTGACACCACGCCAGGTAACTGAGACCTCACCACATCAAAGAAGGTGACAAATAAATCTATTAAACATTCTGCTGCTACTGAATAAGTCTCAGAATCCCATGTGCTTCCTTCAGTGTGCAAAGATACTGAAGAAGGTGAACAATGGGCCTCTTGTAGATTCATCTCTCTCTTTCCAGATACCGAGTTATATACAGGGAAAATAACAGAACAGAAAATGCTATCCCAAAATGTGTGGGAGAATAGATGACCATGATCCTTCAAAATATTAAAAAGCACTTCCAAAGAACTCTTTCTGATAGCAGATCTTGGATCAGAAGTTAGTTTTGATAACCCTGCAATGAAAATATCAAAATATTAACTTAAAGCACAAAGAACAGGCAAGAGTTATGGAAAAAAAGGCCTGAAATATCCTTCTACAGATTTATGTTATCTCACTGCTGCAAAACAATGTGGTTAAATCACAATTATGTTTGCTTTTTTGACACTAACTAGGAGCTAAAGATACACTTATTTGCTACATCTAACAAGAGAAGTGCAAGCAATTCTGTTGAAAAAATGTGGCAATCATTGCTTAAGATTTTAATGCAAAAACTTAATATAAAGCTTAACATACTGTATATAAAGAGCAGCGTCAACAGGAATGCTAGCAGTATACATGTGAGAATTATGCAATCGATCAATCAAACAGAATACATACATTTATTGGACAAGAATAAGCTTTTTGGTCCACCATGATGGTGGCTTGGCCACTGTACCAAACATCTTAGGCATATCATCTAAAGGCATATTACCTGATAGCAAAGGATTCCAAAAGGACACATGATCATCATTATCAGTATGGGCTTGTAAATCTGAAATACCATTTGCTACAACAACTGATAGGCCATCAACACTGCTCTTATTGCAAACAAGTCCTCCATCAGCAAGTCTGACTGCACAGAAACGAAGAAATGCAATTGCATTGAGACTAACATCGCTGTTGAAGCGGCTATTTGTAAATGTCAAAAGGCAACGGACACAATCGGTGAAGGTCATCGTCTCTGTCTCAGTAATATAAGGAAAAAATTCACGCACTATTTTCTCCATGGTCTCAAATGCTAATAATACAATATTCTTCCGCTCATCAGCTGCAGCAGCTGTAAAAACCTGAGAGCCAACAAAAACACTGCATGGTAAGTCAAGATTGTTCCACTGTCTCAATTCACAAAAGCTAACAAGTGACATGATCATTTTCTTCTTGTTTAGGAAGGAAGCAGGGACATTTATGAAGCTCATATCTGAACATGGTGGTAAGAGGCGAACTTGCTAGAATTTGCTGATAGACTAAACTTGTGTAATGAATTTAGACTGTTGAAAACCCTCAATAGTTTGACTAGATATGTATCCTTGATGTTCCTTTTCTTTTCTTTTATTTGTATTCATTTCCTTTTCAATAAGCCATTTTAGAAGGGATAAAAATTTGACCATGAATATCCATTCCTGAAAGATTGTTTGGACTATGTAAATTGCCAACAAAATAATAAAATGAAATGTTCCAATGATAATGAAATAAAAACCAAAAAACAATTATAAGCATTTTTACCTTCAATGCATCTGTGTGTATGCAAGTAATCAAATGTAACTTTTTCTTGAAAAGAATAGTAAATCACAAACGTGACTTCTCAATTTGTTCTTTTGTCAAAAAAAATAATTGAGCAATATTTGACAATTTCAAATTTTTTTTTTATGTAGTATGCAACCATTTAGGGGAAGGGGAAAGGGGGGGTGGGGTGGGTGGGTTATTCAACATTACCATAAAAACACTTTTCCAGCCAGATTTCACATTACTAACACGGCTAAGGACCATCTGTGAAATACAACGAACTATTAATTCTCTAATTTCTGTGGTGTTGCTTTTCTGCATAACAATCACAAATGGTCTCAGAAATTCATTCTGAAAGTTATAATTAGCCAGCTCCTCACGCTCCAAAAATTTCATTGCAAGTTGTCGCAGTGAGTCCATTGCAAAGATTGCAACTGACAAGTTTTCTGACAATCCTACTGACACAAAGAAATCTGAGAGAACATTCCATATTCGAGACCATACTAATCTGATGCGGTTCATATTATAATGCCTGCAAATGCAACCATATTCTAGTCATAACTTAAGTAGATTGAATGATCTTTAGAATTTCAATCATAAATGTGCAAGAGAAGAGAATAACATAGAATCGCCAATTATAAGCTACAAAGAACATGAACAAGAGAAAATCACAATCCCTTTCTTAAGGCCTAATAAAATCAACAAATGATCCTCTTGCAGGCAAGTAGCATTTCCCTCATTGTAAAAGGTATAATAATTAACATAAATACGTATGTTAGAGTTGGAGATATGAAGCCATTCTTGATCCACCATGTAATAGTTTAAGCATTTTGGATAATTGTTCATTGACATGATATTAGAGCTTCCAGGACCAAGAAGTTCAGAGTTCAATCCTTGTAAACTCCCACTCTTTTAAATAACGTTGAATTTCAGCATAAGGTAAAATTGGCTTGGGGCATGTTGGAGATATAAATCCATTCTCAAGTTTCCTAGCAGTTTAAGCTTTTAGGATACTTCGTCCTCAACATGTATATGTTTTCCAAAATTAAAAGATGATTTTATAAATATAACATCAATTTGTTAGGAAATGCAAGCAAAACTACATACTCTTCTTTCAAATGGGGCACAATTAACACCTTTCAATGCTTTCCCCTTTTTAGTTCTTTATTTTATCTTATTTTTTAAAATTAGAGACCAGCCTAAAACAACTAGTTGTCAAAAGGGAAATTAGTCATAACAAATCCCATGACTTGCTGAAGATCAACATAGATAACTAAAAGAGCATTATGGTTTTCTAAGAATACTATGGGTCAGTATCACTGCATATAAAATAGCCTACAAATATATAATAAAGAGCAAAAATAAGCAAAGCTGTCCAGTATCTCAGCATATAAAAAAATGGAAACTCCCTTGAAGCAGCCATGAGCAGGGTTCTAAAGAAAATTGATAAACACAATCCTACCCAAAACATGTGTAGCTGCAAGGAGACATTCCTCAAAGATGCAGGCAGCTGCTAGAAAATACACTTAGAATATCTTTAGTGTTTAAGATAGGAAGGATATCACGTATACATAGTAGAATAAGTTATAATGTAATTAATACTAAAACTATGCTTCCAGAATCAGTTAGAATGTGCTGACAGATTAAGACAAAAATTTCATCCAATCACACTAATATATAGTTATATACAGAAGCTATGTGTGTCTTTAACAGTCCACACATATCCCCTATATATATTCGTGTTATAACTTACTGTTAGAAATATTATTTTGTCTGTTGTCAAGCCTTTTAAAAAGGCTGACTTTTGTTATATCTAGTAGTACTTATTGACAGTAGTATTGGATTCTTTTGTACTCTTCTCTGTAACCCTTTTTTCATGAATATATATATATACATCTCTGCTGTGTGAAAAACATGTAGAAAACCTTCATCTAAAACACACTTATTCTCAACTTGGTATCACAGAAAGTTTGATCCCACTCTGGCTGTTCCTAACTCCAGTAGGTTGTCCACCATCATCGGCCAAAGTTTGGCTGTCGTCTGCCGCTGCTAACAACTTTTCTAGCAGCTGTATGCTGCTGTTGGCCACCGTTTTTTACCCGATGAAGAAACAATCAAAAACACCTCTCAATGTGCGACCAAATCGTTCAAGTCACAGAAGCTAAAACCTCCACACGCGTTCAAATCTGTTCAACATGTGAGATCCACGTGTTGTCGTCTGGCCATCAAATCTTTTCTGTTTTGCCTTTAATCGGTCCTTCGGCCTCTTCTGAGTCTCTGTATCACCCCTTGTCTTGCCAGTTCAGCCTCATTTCAATGAGAAGGCTTCCTCCATTCGCTTTTATTGGGCCTCGTTCTCTATTTCAGCAAAATGACAAATTCTTGTCATGTTCCTCCTTTTCAAGGACACCCACTATCATTTTAGAAAAACTTTACGAAAAAAATTATCTATCTTGGTCTAGTTTTGTGAAACTGTGATTTCTTGGCCAAGGGCATCATGAACACTTGGAGAAAGATGTTGCTGAAGTGCCATCGGCAAGTCAGGAACAATGGAAGAAACTTGATTTCCAACTTTGTGCTTTATTATGGCAGTTTGTAAAGCCAACATTCTAGGAACAATGAGGGACTTCAAAACATGTCACGTTTTGGAAGAAAGCCCAAACTATCTATGCCAATAACATTCAATGATTGTACGATTGAGCAGCAAAATTGGCATCTTTCAAGCAAATTGATCATGATATGACCTTCTTTATTGCTCAAATTCAATCTGCAGTTGAAGAATTGAAAATGTTCTTGGAAGCCAATTTAGTAGAGAAAATGAAAAAGAATCTTGACAATCTATATATGGTGCTGACCCTGCATGCTGTGCATCTAGATTATGATCATAATCGTGATCAAATTCTAACATGTCAAGAAGTTCCTTCAATGGAAAGCCTTATGACACGTCTTCTTTGTGTTCCTGCTTCGAAAAAGAGTGGAGGCTCATTTGAACTTGTTGAATCTTCAACAATGGTATCTACTAGAGGAAGAGGAGGTCGTGGAAGCAAAAACAATCATCCACAATGCTCATATAGTAAGAGGATGAGTCACACATAGAACACTTGTTGTTCCTTGCATGGCCTTCTTGAGAAGGTTGTGAATGTCTCCAAATCATAACAACTTGAGTCTAAATTTTCTGAAAGGGAGTATCAAGAATACCTACGGGTGAAGTTTAACATTCAAGCTCAATCATCTTCAAGCCCTAGTGTTTCAACAACATATGTTTCTCAAATTTGTGGAAAGTCAAGGTTCATGGATAATTGACCCAGGTGCTTTTGACCACATTTCTGGTAATAATTCCCTATTCTCTTTTATTTTCTCATCCAAATATCCTCACCTTATTACTTTAGCCAATGGGTCCAGAGTTGCCTCACAAGGAGTTGGTCAAGTGTCTCTTTCTCCTTCTTTAAACTTAGAATCTATTCTCTTTATCCTTAACTGCCCTTTTAATTTGATTTCTCTAAGTCAATTAACCAAACCTCAAAATTGTCCTATAATGTTTGATGTTGATTCCTTTGTCATACAAGAACATAGTATAAGTCGACTAATTGGCGTAGAACATGAATCCAAAGGACTCTACTATCTTGAAACCAGTCCCTCTATGTCTTGTCTTGCACTGCTGCTTCCTAAACTTTTGCCTAATCGGCTGGGTCATCCTCACTTGTCAAAACTAAAGATGGTTCTTGGACTTGACAAACTTCAAGTCTTAGAGTATGAGTTGTGTCAATTACGGAAACATGTTAGGTCTTCCTTTCCAAAGAAAAAGCAACAAGATGCAATTATGCTTTTTCCACCTTCCATTTAGATATTTGGGGTCTAAGTTGGGTTACATATTTTGGATTCAAATATTTTGTTACTTCTATTGATGAATATTATTGATGTACTTGGGTTTATTTAATGAACGATTGATCTAAACTTTTTGTTTATTTTCATGTCCTTCAATAAAATTAAGAATCAGTTTGGGAAAATAATCAAAATTTTAAGGAATGATAATGCCAAAGAATACTTCTCTTTTGATCCTTCTTTTTTAACCACACATGACATTCTACATCAATCTACTTGCCCTTTTACATCACAGCAAAATGGAATAATAGAAAGAAAAAAATAGACATTTAGTAAAAACTGCACGTACCTTATTGCTTGGTACAAATGTCCTTGTTCATCATTGGGGTGATGTTCTTACTGCTTCCTTTCTAATAAATAGAATGTCATCTTCATCACTTGAAAATAAAGTTCCACATTCAATTCTTTTTCCAAAAGAATCTTTATTTCATGTTCCCCTCATATCGTTGGTTGTGTTTGTTTTGTCCATGATATGTCTCTAGGTTTGGACAAGCTATTTGCAAAAGCCATCAAATGAGTCTTTCTTGGCTATTCTCATCTTCAAAAAGGGTACCGTTGTCATTCTCCAGACACAAGATGGTACTATATGTTTGTTGATGTTACCTTTTTTGAAGAGACTTCCTTCTTTTCTTCATCCATGCGAGATCTAGACTCTATACAACAAGTCTTACTTGTTCCATTTCTTGATTCCCTTTTGTCTTTTGCTTATGAAACTCCTCTTCATGAGCCTCCCAATCAAGAAGTAAATCAAATTAGCAAGCCACTTCAATCATCTTCATCTCCTCTCATTACATATCAACTTAGGACATCAAGGGCTGGTTCAATATTACATGAAGAGTCATCTGCTTCAGGTCCCTCATTATCAGTTGATCCTTCCACGATTTCCCAAGATGATATAATTCTGGTTGGCTAATTGCACTTACAAAAGGTATTCAATACACGAAACCCTCATCCTAATTATAATTTTTTGAGTTATGAGCGGCTGTCTCCCTCTTCTATCTCCTTTGTTTCCTCTTTGCCTTCTATTGTTATTCCTAAAAATATAAAAGTACTTGATCATCCTTGATGACAGCAAGCCATGATTGTTGAAATGCAAACTTTTAAAAGTAGTGACACATGGGATCTGGTTCCTCTCCCCATTGAGAAGAAAATTGTTGGTTAGAAATGGGTCTATGCCATTAAAGTTGGGCCCAACGGCAAAGTTGGTCGTCTTAAAGCTAGATTGGTTGCTAAGAGATACACTTAGATTTACAGTCTTGATTATGATGATACTTTTTCTCCTATGGCCAAGATCACTACTATTAGGCTCTTCCTTGCAATGGCAACTATTAGTCATTGGCCACTCTATCAATTAGATATTAAAAATGTCTTTCTTCATGATGATTTGTAGGAGAAGATCTACATGGAGCAACCTCCTGGATTTGTTGCTCAAGGGGAGTGTGGACTAGTTTGCAAATTGTGTTGATCTCTATATTGGCTCAAACAGTCTCCACAAACTTGGTTTGGAAAATTTAGTCACATAGTGCAAGATTTTGGCTTGAAGCACATTAAAGCAAATCACATAGTTTTTTATTGTCATTCTTCTTCTGGGAAATGTGTTTATCTAATTATCTATGTTGATGACATAGTCATTATAGGAATGATGTTGATAAAATTTCCGAATTGAAAAGGCACTTATTTAGTCATTTTCAAACCAAAGATCTTGGTTGCCTTAAATACTTTTTGGGTATTGAAGTAGCTCAATCAAAGGAAGGCATTGTCCTCTCACAGAGAAAGTATGCTTTAGATATCCTCAAAGAGATAGGGATGGTTGATTGTAGACCCATAGATAGCACTATGGATCCAAATCAAAAATTAATGGCGAAGGAAGGTTAACTGTTCTCAAATCAAGAAAAATACAGGAGACTAGTTAGGAAACTTATTTACCTCACAATTACTAGACTTGACATTTCTTTTGCTGTTAGAGTTGTTAGTCAATTTATGTAAGTTCCTTATATTGATCACTAGAATGTAGTGCTTCGTACTCTTAGATACATCAAAAAGGCTCCAGGACATACATTGCTATGAGGATAAGGAAAACACCCAGGTCTGTGGGTATTGTGATGCTAACTGGGCAAGATCTCCTATAGACAAGCAGTGTACCACTAGATAGTGTTTTCATAGAAGGAAATATGATCTCTTGGAAGAGCAAAAACAAAATGTTGCTGCCCGATCTAGTGCAAAAGTTGTGTATAGGGCTATGGCCTCACTCACTTGTGAACTTGTGTCGATAAAACAACTCCTTCAAGAAGTAAAATTTTGTGAAGTTCAGCAAATGAGTTTGTACTGTGATGTGGCAGCACTTCATATTGCCTCTAATCCTATGTTCTATGAAAGAACTAAACATATAGAAATTGATTAACTTTGTCCAAGAAATTGCTGGCCAAGGAAATTAGTACTGAATTCATTAGCTGCAACAATCAACTAGCAGATATTTTGACTAAGTCTTTAAGAGGACCTTGGATAAAATGTATTTGTTCCAAGCTTGGTGCATACAATTTATATGCTCCAGCTTGAGGGAAAGTGTTAGAAATATTATTCTGTCTTTTGTCAAGCCTTTTAAAAGGCTGACTTTTGTTATATCTAGTAGTACTTGCTGACAGCAGTATAGGGGTTCTTTTGTACTATCCTTTGTAACCCTCTTTTCATGAATATATATACATATTTGCTGTGTGAAAAAAATATAGAGAACCTTCATCTAAAACACTCTTATTCTCAACTCTTACAATGATTCTATCCTAGATATTTATTCCTAAATTGATTCCTTACTGGTTCTGCAATAGATACATGTATCTTCTCATGACTCATAAATACCCAAGATATTCTAACACTCCCCTCAAGCCGATGTGTATATGTGTGTCAAGCTTGTCCCATATGTATTTGTCGAAGTCCTAAAACACCTACTTTGTTAGTCCTCAAGAGCTTTGCCTGCCAAATAACTGATACTCACAAGAAATTCCTTTGTTTTGAATGTCCATTTTATTATTTTAATTATAACAGCACAAGAAGATCACAACACTCAAACATGGGACCAAGGAGATTGAACAGACCAAAAACCCAAGCCATCAATCTCCCAGGTTACTTAGCATCCAATTTACAATCCATACAATTCCTTATGACAATAGTTGAGCTTATCTTAAAATTCCTACTTGTTTCATCTCTAACAGCCACTTTCTTATGATTATTATCACAAGCAATAGATTTTATGAAGCAGGGCAAGGCACTACTCTATTGCGTGCTTTGCATAATAATTTGTGTATGACCAGTCATTTTGGATGCCCCCATCATTGGCCTAAATGCCTAACATATGAAAATGTCAACACCATAATAAATGAGGAAGAGAAAATTTTGCTAGGGTCATATATTCATAATTTCATATGCTAGGATATTTCATATTCATACCAAAACAAAATAGAAAAAGTTCAAATAAGGAATATAAAACAAAATGGGTACTGTTTGAGTGTAAATTATGTGGGTTATATTCACTTCACAAGCCCCATATGTCAAGAAAAATATTTCTTAAGCAATCTGAATGAATTGCACAAATAGAACATCTATCTTAAAAACGACAAAGAAACTTACGCAATTTCTACTATTTTAGTGAGGCCAAATACACGGGGGTCTGTTGGAGACTGTAACTCTGAAATGGAAACTTTACACAGTGCTTTGACAAATGCTACTATTGCCTCCCCATTCAACCGTTGACTATGAGCAAACACATGGTTCAATTCAAAGTTCCCAATCTGATCCAGTAGATTCAAGTTTGAAATGAAATTATTTATCTGTTCTGTTGTTAATATTGCAGAAGCATTGACCCCAATACTTGTACTGTCATATGAACTACCACGAACAACAGCCACCATGGCTGGATTCTGGAGTGTTCCTTTTTTAAATGAAGAGAAACCTAATGTTTTCAGTGCTTTCTCCTCCATTTCTAAATTAGTTGAAGTGAAGAAGGTTGCATCACATGGGGCACCCTCGCCTAACAGTTGTAAATGCTCAATTCGGGAGAGGCAAGTTAATATGTGTTCCCATGCTTCATATAGATGATCTCCATCTTCAATCGCAATTGATATTATCGCCTGTACAAAAATAAGATTTAAAAGATATTACAATGACATATACATGAAATTAAGTGGCTCATATATATGAAAAGCACAAAAAAATGTACCAATCACATTCTATTTTCATGCAAAGAATTAAGCAAATTAAATCAAAGTGACCCATTCATCACTGCTTTCTTGATATAAGTACAACATGGCTAGAATGACATTAATATATGGTGTGCAATAAGCAATTCGCATTATAAATGCAAAAGGAGAACACACGTGTGTAAGTGATTTGATTTCAGTAATGTCAACAACAGCCAAATTAAGATTAAGTTACCTTGACAGCATCAACATTTTTCTGTTTCATATCTCCAGCACAGTGCAAATAGGTAAATTTGGCAACAGATGTAACAAAAGCATCCCTTTGAGTCTGCATACCCATCACTGCAGTAACATGCACAGCATGTCGAAATCCTTGTAAGCATTGAGAAGTAGCTACCCTGTCATCACTCTGGTCAAGTGTTACACTGAATGCAGCCAGCATAGGCCCCCAACAAACTTCCACCATAAACCTCAGTATAGCCACATCTGTCACAACATGATATGCAGATCTGCAATAACAGGAAAATAAAATGTCTAGACTATGAACTGCATTGAAAGATTAACATTATATGAGTGTATTGCTCTCTATAAGAGTATAATACTTAACTGTTGTAAAGTGACAGCTGTCACTAGTTAGTTAGAAGTTAGTTACAGATTCTCTCTGTATTAATACTGATTCTGTAATAACACAATGTAACAATTCATTCATTCATATAATACAAAAAGCTATTCCTAAATTCTCTTTTTAGTTTTCTCTCATCTCTATCATGGTATCCCGAGCTATCGATCCTTAGATGGCCAATTCCTCTTTTTCACCATTGTCATCGACAACAATGGCTTCCTCTACTCCTATGGCCTTCTCTCATGTCATTCCTGAGAAACTTGATGAGAAAATTTTTCTCTTATGGTGCCAACATGTTGAACCTGTGATCAGAGTGCACAGACTTCATTTTGTAGTTTCTTCCAATATTCCAATGCACTTAGCATCTCAATCAGATCACGACGCCAGAATTCTGAATCCTGCATATGTAGCTTGTGAACACCAAGATCAGATGTTGCTGTCATGGCTTCAATTGTCATTATTGTCATTGATTCTCTCTTGTGTGCTAGGATGCATTCGCTTGTATGAACTTTGGGAGCATTTACATGATTATTTTCAAAAGTAGACTTGCACACAAGCTCGTCAATTGCAAGCTTCGCACTTTGTACAGTGGCTCTAGAAATAGTTCTGTTTTCGAGTTTCTACTTCAAATCAAGTCTCTCATTGACTTTCTTCTTTTGGTAGGAGATCCAATTTCTCATCAAGAACATGAGGATGTCATTCTCGAAGGTCTTCCACAAGATTATAGCACAGTGGTTTTGGTTATTGAAAGCAAGTTTGAGTCTCCCAATTGAGGAAGTTGAAGCACTTCTCTTAGCTCATGAAATGCAATTACACAAGCTTTGTAAGAAATTGATCAATGAATTTTCATCAATCAATCTCACTCTAGCCAAAGAGTCCAATGTTTCTCAAGCACTGCTCAAAATCTCAAATCCTCCTCAAGCACAAGTTCATCTTTCTCAATAACAAACTGATGATTCTTTTGATTTCTGTAATTCCAGCCACGATTATGATGGTATAGGTGGCCGTGGTGGTAGAGATCCAAATGTTCAATGTCAAGTGTGTTTTTGGTTACGTCACACAACCTCAGTGTGATATCATCATTACAACCATAACTATCAGCCTTAATTTCCTTTGAATTTGGCAATACAAAATATAATTCAAGAAATTTGAACTACCACACTGGAAATTCTAGACCTTCTCAAATCAATAACACATTGGGATTTACTAATCTTCTAATCGGGGTTCATGCTTTTCCACCAGCTTCTGTTCAATTCAGAGCACAAGTGCCCTCAAATGTTGTACTAAGTGCTTGGTTTGTCAAATCCGGTCACAAATACCAATTTTTCTCTCAATAGAGCTTGGTTTCCTGACTTTGGAGCTTCATTTCATGTAACTCTTGACACTCATAACATTCAGCAATTTGCTCCTTTTGAAGGACCGAATCAAATTTACATTGGCAATGGGCAAGGTTAGCATATCACTCCCTCTAGTTCCTCTCAATTTCAGTCATCTATTAATCCTAAATTTACCTTAGTGCTTTGCAATCTTCTTCATGTCCCTACCATAACTAAAAATCTCATTAGTGTAAGTAAATTTGCTAAAGAAAATTGTCTTTGAATTT
Source organism: Pachyrhizus erosus (assembly GCA_026544285.1). Classification (NCBI taxonomy): domain Eukaryota; kingdom Viridiplantae; phylum Streptophyta; class Magnoliopsida; order Fabales; family Fabaceae; genus Pachyrhizus; species Pachyrhizus erosus. The sequence continues at coordinate 23,560 of JAMLFT010000365.1, forward strand.
CATGTTGACCGTTCTTTTATAATCTCAGGCCAATCATGAAATTCTTCTAAAATTGTCTTTGAATTTCATGTTGACCGTTCTTTTATAATCTCAGGCCAATCATGAAATTCTTCTCCATGATGAAGTTGGTCCTAATGGAATTTAAAAGTTTTCTAGTTTCTACTTGTAATAATAGAAGTGTCTCAAATGTTTTTGTTTCCCCTAGTTCTCAGTACCTATGGCATTTAAGTTTAGGACATGCACATAGCAATGCTATGAAACTTGTACTTCAATGTTGTAATATACCATTTTCAAATAAAGAAAGTCATGATTTTTGTTCAACAAGTTGTATCAGCAAAGCCCATCATATTCTTTCCTTTTCTTCTTCAATTGGTTATAAATTTACCTTTAGAACTTGTTTACAGTGACCTATAAGGTCCCAATTCCATGCCTTCCACGCAGAATTATCACTATCACATAACCTTCGTGGATGCCTTTTCATGCTGTTGGATATATCTCTTCAAAGATGTCCTATTTATTGAGACCAAATTTCCATATAAAGAATGTTTTACCTCTCCTTCCAATATTTCCTCTTCACCTAAACCAGACTTACCTAAAGCTAATATACCTATCATACCCTAGGTCACCGTTCTTGCGACCTCCAATGTCACTAGTCTTGTTAATACTTTTGTTTCAAGTCTTGTCATTCCACCTCGGTCAGGTCCTGGCATTCCATCTCAATCCAATTCTATCATTCCATTCCATCTCAACCTAGTCCCTCTCTGTCCTCTGAATCTCCTCCTTGTCCTATCCCACCTATTAACATACATCCTATGAAAATCAGGTTTAAGTCTGGAATTATTTTGCCAAGAATTCATCCTCGTTTACTACTTACTCTTGCTTAACCTCGTTCAATCAAGCATGCTTTAAAAGATCGATATTGGCTTGCTGCCATGCAGGTTGAATACACAACTCTGCAAAAGAATCAGATTTGGACTCTCGTTCCCTTTCCTCTTAATAGAAAGCCTATTCGGTGTAAGTTGGTCTTTAAGGAAAATCCTAATGGCACTGTGAACAAGTTTAAGGCTAGATGGGTGGCCAAAGGGTTTCATCAATTACCTGGATTTGACTTTACTGAGACTTTCTCTCCAGTCATCAAACCTATCACCATACATCTGATTTTGACTCTTGCTTTGACTTACAAATGGCCTATCCAGCAGCTTGATGTCAATAATGCCTTTCTCAATGGCTTTCTTCATGAGGAGGTATACATGCAACAGCCTTTGGGCTTTGAAAGTGGTGATTTCTCACTTGTAAGCTTCACAAAGCTCTTTACGGACAGGCTCCTCGATAGTGGTTTGATAGACTAAAACAATCTCTTATAGAATTTGGTTTTAAGGATTGCAAGTGTGATCCTTCACTATTTACCTCTATTACTCTTTGTTCAATCTCAAATAGCTGGGTGCTCTTGACTACTTCTTGAGGATTGAAGTTTATCATCAGTCTGACGACACTCTCTTACTATCTTAATCTTAGAGTAAGTACCAGTGTTTTAAAACTCAGACCAGACCTGGTAGAGGTAATAGGTCAGTGGGTCAATGGTTCAACTGGTGGGTCACTGGTTGAACTGCATGAATTGATATAAATAAATAAAAATATTAAATATAGGTTATATATTATATTTTTCGCATATTAACCAACAAATATATATGGTCAAGTGGTTAAGTGAATTTCCCCCAAGTCTTTGGTCCTAGGTACGATCCTTGAATTGTGCAATTTTATTATTTTTAACCTTGGATTATTGATTGATTATACAAAAGAAACACTGTTGCAGTGCTGCCTGCTGCGTGAGTAGTCTTACAGCAGCTAGCACTTAGCTATGTGTACGAGAGATAGCTAGCCATGCTAGGCTCGAGAAACGAAAGAAGCTCTCTCTTACTTGAGATTTGCACGTGCCCATGACAGTATCTAGGCTCGAGAAACAAAATTTAAACTGTCCTGCTTGAGATTTGAAAAGTTATCATATTCAAAATTTTGATCTGCTCGAATTGGTTTTATGCCAGTTCAATCCAATTTTTGCCAATTTTGACCGGTTTAATGACATCAAGTCCGAGCAAGTAGCATATCCGATCCAATAACAAATTGGAACCGGTTATATGTCCAGTTTCTAGTCAGACTGACCAGTTTGAGTCAGTTTTTAAAACACCGGAAAGTACATCCGTGATCTTCTCAACAAAACTCCATACTAGATGCCAAGCCCATCTCCACTGCAATGATTTAAGGCTGCAACTTATCCAAATCTGTTGCTGATCCACTTCCCAATCCATCATTCTACAAATCTGTGGTTAGCGCTTTACAATATGTTACCATCACTCCTCCTAAACTTAGCTTTGCAGTCAACAAAGTCTGTTAATTCATGGCAACTCCTCTTGAATCTCACTGTGTTGATGTTAAAAGAATTCTCCGATATCTAAAAAGCACCCTACATTATGATCTATACTTTTTTTCCACTCCTCTCAGTCAACCCCTTCTCCTTACATGCCCTTTGTGATGCTGATTGGGCTAGATCCAAATGATTGCCAGTCCACTTATAGTGCAACCATCTATTTTGGCCCAACCTTAATTCATGATGGTCTCGTAAGTAGAAGGTTGTTGCTCGCTTGAGCACAGAGGCTTAGTACCGCAGTATTGCTCTTGTCACAACTGAATTGTTGTGGGTTCAGACTCTTCTTAATGAACTTGGTGATAGTCACTCTACTTCTACTGTATTCTGTGATAATCCATGATAATCCATGTGTTGTAGCATTGGCTGACAGTCCAATCTTGCACACCCACACCAAGCATATGGAAATTGAGCTTTTCTTTGATCATGAGAAAGTACTTGCTAAGCACCTTCAAATTACTCACATTCCTGCTCAGGATCAATGGGCTGTTTCACTCACCAAACCATTATCTCCTACTTGTTTCTTGTAGATAAGGTCCAAGCTCAAAGTGTTTGAGCTTGCTTCTACTTCTCACCCACCTTGAGCTTGTGAACGGTATAAGTGTATTACTCTGTACAAGAGTATAATACTAAACTGTTATAAAGTGACAGCAGTCAAGTGACAACTGTTACTAGTTAGAAGTTAGTTACAGATTCTCTTTGTATAAATATTGATTCTGTAATAGCACAATGTTACAAATCATTCAATCATAGAATACAATGTTATTCATAAATTCTCTCTAGTTTTCTCTCATATCTATCAAACAACGCTTATGTATTAATTAATCAATAATCCAGCAGATAGCTTATGCCTTAAAGGAAAAGAAAAATGCACATATGTAAAGGATGCAAGATGCAAAGCCAGTACACGACCATAATTATATAAACAATAAACAACAATAGTTGTAGCCTTTTCCCATCAGGTGGGGTCAGCTACCTGTATCAAAAGGTAAAATCCTCTCGTAAATCATATCAATAGACAAACTATTTAAATTTAAATCTTTCTTAACAGTTTTCCGTATAACTTTTCTTGGTTTTCCTCTACCTCTAACTATTCAACTACACTCCATGTGATCTACTCACCTTATTGGGACTTCTATAGGTCTTCTATAGAAATGCTCAGACCACCTAAAGCAAGATTCTACCATCTTTTCTTTTCAACAATAGGGGATACCCCAATTTTCTCTAGAATGCATTCATTCACAAACTTGCCTGTATGTCATCGTAACATTCTCATGTATACAATATTGAGCTTTTCTTGTTAGCTTTCATTGCCCAACATTTTGTCCCACACAATATCATAAGTTTTATAGTTATGTGGTAAAAATTTCCTTTATGCTTGAGTGGTACTTTTCTATCACAAATAACACCTGAAACACTCCTTGATTTCATCCATCCCACTTGAATTCTATGGTTCACATTTCCCTCCCTTTCACCCATCATTTTGTATGATGACCAAGATACTTGAACTATTAAACCTATGATTTGTGGTATGGTAGTCCCCAAATTTCATGTCCTTGCTAGAATCTGTGTGCCTCTAACTAAACTTACATTTCATATACTTCATTTCCCTTCTACTTAAACAAAAGTCAAGCTTCCAAAGTTTGTCTCCACCTCTGTTGGTTCCTATGTATTTCTTTTCTCAACTCTCCAACTAGGGTATATCACCTGCAAAAGGCATGCATTATGGCATTTTTGCCTCATGGGTATGTTTAGTAAGAAATAAGAACATCCAAGACCAAGTAAAAAAGATTGGAGCTTGAAGCCCACTCTTGGTCCTGTCCTACATGTTATTGGATAGTCCTTTGTGACGCCTCACCTTATGTTCACTAATTCTGACATCATCTATGTATCTCTGTTTGCCCTACTACAAGTAATATGAACTCCTTTCATCTTCTAAGCCTTCCACAATACTTCTCTTCATATCCCACTGTATGGCTTTTCCTAATTGATGAACAGTCCTTTTAATTCCTCTAATGTCTCTCCATTAATTCATCCAATGTCTCTCCATTAATCTTTGAAGCAAGTCTACTGCTTCTGCGGGTAACCTCCCCAACATAAAACCAAATTCATTTTTTGTAATGATTGCTTAATTACACTCTCTCATAGCTTCATAATATGGCTCATGAGCTTAATATCTCTATAATTAAGCCCAGTTTTGGAAGTCAATCTTGTTTTCCTACTCATACGTAGGGGTTAAGGTACTTCTTTGCTCATCTAGCATTATCTCCAATCTCATAATCCTTTTAAACAAATTATCAAGCCATTTTATGTCTCTCTCCTACCTACACCCTTCTATACTTCATGACATATAATTTGGCCAACTTCCTCCTAAACCCCTCCCTCCATAAAACCACCTTTGCAAACTCCGTTTTTGCCCTTCAATTGCTACCATTTGATCCTTGAAACCCTATCTTAACCATTTCTATTTACTCCCCTCCTGAGTTATGTATCCATAACCAAGATCCTATGCTGGGTAGACAAGTTTTCTCCAAGTATGACTTTGCAATCCATGCAAAGTAAATCTGATTTCCTAATTAGAAAGAAAACAATTTGGAAGTGTGTCACCTTTTGCGCGTGATAAGATGCTCTTCTTATTACCTAAAACAAGTGTTAGCTATTGCAAAATTGAAAGCTAAAGCAATCAAGAAATGCTTTACCCTCTACTATACTCTAGACGCTCACTCATGTGACCGACTAGATCATTTCCTTGGAAATCTTTACTTATTATGAAATTACTTTAACTAAACCTTCTCAATTCTCTCAAAAATGTGTTAGATTAAAAAAATTATAAAAAAAAAACATTAAAAGATATCAAGTAGCACAGCCAAATCAAAGAAACAAAACATTGTGAAAAAGAAAGAGCTTGGCAGGTCTAGTTTTGTAACCAAATACACTTCCACCAAAAAAATATTAATAAAAATAATGCTTAAATATTGCTTTGCTTCCTCTAATTTGAGCCAAGTTTCTTTTTGGTTTCCCAAATTAAAAATGATTATTTTTGCTCCCTACTTTGAAAATAGCCCACTTTTGGTCCTTAAGGTTATTTTTTGCAATCATTTTAGTCCCCGTGATAAGGACCAAAAATGGACTATTTCCAAATTAGGGTAATGAAAATAATCACTTTTAAATTTAGGGAACCAAAGGATAATTAGGCCCAAATTTAAGGTACCAAAAGATATTCAAGCATAGAAGTTAAAATCCAAAATTGAGCAATATCTTAGCTTACTCTGATTTTCGCGAATTTGATTTAAATTGCTCCTGAATGTGCCGAATGAGAAGCCCATTTGCACCCACTGCTTTTTCCTCACTCTGCTTCCAGTTCATAAGATTGAGTATACCTTCTAATCCCAGCAATCTATTGAAGCTATTTGCTTGTTTATTCTGAGGTACAGAAGAATCAGCATTCATTTTAATTTCATTTTTAACAATTTGGTCATAAAGTGCCCCGAGATATTCCTCTGGTAAATCCTTTCCATCATCTATTCCTCGGTTGTTTCGAACAAAATCAGCTTTTGTCATCTGGAAAGCCATTCACATAGAATATACACCACAAATTCAGGTCAAACCTATATTCAGCATTGTAAGATATCCTGAATTTACAATCTCAATTTTGTAAAAGAATAGAAGAATTATAAACGATCAAGTGATATCCAAGTCAATTACAAAATAATGTTACATGTTATAGCTCATGGTGTTAACTATGTTCACCTGATGCAAAGCTAAAATTTACCATAACTACCACCACTTAAATAAGATAAAAGAAATTGAAAGAGAAAAATAATTGACACTTTCAAAGCTGTATTAAGAATAAATATGTATAAATCACATTGCCTTTATAGGATAATTTTCTATGATCAAAATTATCGTATTCAAATTTCATCAGTAAAATAGGATCTACCAATTACTAAAATTTCATCAAGTGTCACAAAGCTAGTATTCTAACTGTTGAGCCTAAGACATAATATAAAAGATTCAGTAAGGTCAAACCTTATCTTTCACCATATTATTATGAGCATCTGTATTAAGCATTATCACAGAGTAAGCAAGAACGTAGGCAGTATCTGCACTGCTAAAAGAACTAGGGTTGCATTTACAATAGCGCTCAGCAAACTTCTCCATGATGCGATCAATTTTTTGTGCCTCACCAGGCAACCTGAAGCCCTGAAGAAAAAATCGAATAGCTTCACCAAAATCCATCCCTTTGAAGTTAAAGGAATCTACATAAGCATGCATAACTTTTAAAGAAAACTCCTCCCTTTCTCCCAAATAGTCGCCAATCTTGGTTTCATCAAGGCCAGCAGTGTTCTTCAGGAACAATGCCACTTGTTCTGGAGAACAGCCAATTTTTTTGTTGCTTATCAAAAATTCAATACCCTTTGGAGGTTTTCGATTAAAAAGCGATATACCTTTCTGCATTTAACCCAGAACAAAAAAAAAAAAAGCATCAGCACTGAATATGAAAGTTTGCAACTCAGGAAGATGAAATTATGTATAATGCAATTCATGGGAGCAGGAGGGATAGAAAAGAGAATTGTACAGACACAATACAGGTTTTTATATGTGTAAAATCAACCAATCATAACTCAATGCTATGCTGGTATAAGAGGATAGTTTAACATTAGGTAAAATATGTTTTTGGTCCCTCTAAAATTTTAACAGTTCGGTTTCAATCCCTCTAAATATTTGTCATTTTTGGCCTCTTTAATTTTGAAATGCACAACTTTTGGTTCTTCAAGTGGTTTAGATAACAATTTATAGAGAGATGAAAAGTAATATAGTAAGTGTTTGGGGGACCAAAAGTGGTGCATTTCAAAAATTAGAGGGGACCAGAGATAGACAAAATTTTAGAGGGACTAAACCAACCTTTCAAAATTTTAGAAAACAAAAACATATTTTGCCAACAACATTATGATGATATAACAATTCGTCATCCTCTAAGCCAAGTAATACATACTTGAAGTTCAATTTTATATGCCCGACGTTGCTCTAACGTGGCAGCATCTGAAAATTCAGAATTTACATCAGGATGTAGCTCATGATCAGCAGCATTTGCTTCCTCTACATTTAGTATCAGATAACTCTCTGATACACTACTGCTTTCAGGGCTCTTTGCTAGATCTAAATCTCCTATCCTTATCTGCTGGTCCATCCATGCTCCCATTGACTTAATAATGCTGACCAAGCATTTCACAGATTCATGTCGGAAAGTAATATCCTGTGCTGAAGACAAAGCAGTGGTCGACCCTGTAGGTGGTCCCAAAGCAGTTTTCAGAAGACCATTGACAATCCTGCAAATATCTGATGGAATTATAAGAGTTTAAATACTAAAACAAGATGTAAAATCAAGCATAAGTACATAAAAAATCAGTCTACTAGATTTATATTGCAGACCTTGAATAAGCTTTAACTCTTGGAAGCAGACAGTGCTCCAAGTACCCCATATAAGCAAACTTCTCAATAAACAAACATGGAAACAGGGATGACCCTAAAACCCATGGTATGGGCTCCAACATTATGTTCTACTCCAAATAACTAAATCTTTTATCAGAACTTGTTACAGACTAACCACTCCAAAAACTTAAGCTGTGAAGGTGAAGACAAATTAGTAGTTTTATTACACCTCTAAGGCACCGCCTTAATTACACAAGCTGATAAGAACCTTGGGAAAACCACATCACAAAAGCTAGCTCTTGTAGTTAGAGAGTCCAAGGCCATATAAACTCCACATTGGAATCTCATTTTAGATGTGGGACTCAATTCCCATACCTTGCAATTGGACCTAACATCCCACCACACTTTGCAACCCTACCACCCCCATGGGCTGGCTGTACACTAGTCCTTTAATTAGTCTCAAGCAAACACTGCAATGTCGATGTCAACACCCACACCGCTCAGTTGCAACTGAGAGACATGGTGGATGGCTCTGATACCAATTGATAAGAACCTTGGGAGAATCACATCACAAAAGCTAGCTATTGTAGTTGGAGAGCTCAAGGCCTTATAAACCCCACATTTGAATCCCATACTTCCGATGAGGGACTCAAGTCCCATACCTTGCAATTGAATCCTAAGACAAGCCCTATGAGGATGAAGTGAGGATAATTCACATCTTCCTTATGCTAAAATTCAACTTTTTTTTATTAGAAGAATGGAAGCTGAAAGGATTAAACTCAAGACCATTTGGTCATAGAAGCTCTAATATCATGTCACGAGCCAACAATCCCAAAAGCTTAAGTTGTTAGGTGAAGGCACAAAAATGGTTTTATATTACATTTCTACAATAACAACAACAAAAAGCTTTTCCCATTAGGAGAGGTCGGCTACATGAATCACAAGCTGTCATTACGATTGGTTAAAGCTAGGTTTTCAAAAATATCTACAAGAGACCTCTCTTATCAACTTCCCCCAATGTCTTTCTTGGTCTCCCTATAACATCCTGGCACTGACGAGGATGAGAAGTGATCACATGTGCAAAAGATAGGTATCACAAACAAGGAGTGGCTTCTGGCAAGCTTCTAGCATAAGGGATACATGAATTAATCAAATACATACTGGAAAGAGAGAGATTTAGAAGTTGTGCATTATAGTAAAGGATGACTTAATAGAAATAATTAGTACTACTTATACCAACAAGATAATTTACGTTATGGTAGCCCGTCACTTAAGAATTTCATAGTTAAGCATGCTTAGCTTGAAATAATTATGAGATGGGTGACTTCATAGGAAGTTTTCTAGGAAGTGTGTCCCAACATAGTGCCATGTTGATACCAGCACGAACGCTAAACAAAAAGAAAGAATAAAAAAAATGAAAAATTGGATCTATGCCCAATGGATCACAATTACAAAAAAAAGTATTTCGTTTTGGTTCGACCGATAATTTTATATGAAATAGTGAATAGGATCAATTTAGTAAAGCTTTTTCCCCAGGATATGTTCAAAGAAAGAGATAATTTGGAACTTTAAGTTATTAATTATATTCTGGAAATGGAAAATCAATTCGGCTGGGTGAATAAGGACAAAGTACACTGAAAAGTCTCATGTTAATTTGTGGAAACAGTCATTGATCCTGAAACCAACCAAGCAATATACCAGTGGTATTAGAGTCAGCTGTCGATGTCTTTGAAAGGGTTCCCTACGAAGGATTCTAACCAACAAGGAAATTAGTAAAGTGTCAGCATGTGAAGTGTTGTAGAGTATGAGCCATCACGTTGACTGTTAGGGGCATTACACTCCTTTCCATTCTCATAGGACTAAAAACAACACAACCTAATCTTCTCACTATGCTTCTATTGGCCTTCTTTGTATGTGTACAAATCACCTTAATCGATTTTCTATTATCTTTACCTTAATTAGTACTGCACCAATATCTCCCAAAATACAATCATTTTGTATCCTATTTTTTTTGTGTAGTCATGCATCTATCTTAACATTCTCATTTCTACTACTCTCATTTTTCTTGTGTTGTTCCTTTAAAGTCCAACTTTTACTACCATAAAGTATTGTTGAACATTTAACACTACATTTAGCCATCAATGTAACAACTCTAGCTCATTTGACATTGTACTTGGGTTGTACATCACAATACTTCCAATTAACGACTTAGCATTAGCAAAACTCTTATGTCAATGATATGTGTTTTAAGCTAGTTGTCAAAGGCCTAGCATAACCCTCCTCTTTTATATATTATATTTCTAACATAACTAATTCTAATCTTCCAAATCCTGAATAAAGGATTTAAACAACCCTAACTTGACACCAACCACACCCAAAAAATCCAACTACCTTAGCCCCAAATCTAAATCTAAAAATTGTAGAATTCCAAGATAATCCTAGGCTTAAAGCTAGTCATCATTATCCACCACCCTAGAAGGCATCCTTTTTTTCTATAAAAAAATGAAAAAATCCAATGAATTTGCATGAACAAGGCTATCGTCATATTTTTGTTTGGCAAACAAGTTTAATTATCATCCTAGCTTATTAAAATATTAGTCTATGTTTGTTCTTCAAAATTGACAACTACCAAGATATAAGAGCAACAAAATATTACAAAAGCAAGATACCTTTCAAATATGTTTGAAGCATCCACATCACAATCATAGTTGACAAAAATGTCAATTATAATCTGAGGATCTTGAGATATTTTGTCCAATAAATTGAGGACGGTCATTTTTTGCATAAAACTAGGCTGAAGAACATTCTCGAGAACTCGAAGGATAAGCATGGGAAAGAACATGCCAATTTCTTTTTTCAAGCCTGATCTGAATTTTGATAATAAGTTCATGAAAATGGAACACTGAAGTTGGAAAATGGCCATCGCTGAGAGGGCACTGTTCTTCAATAATGACAAGCAAAGATATTGCTTGATGGCATTGAGAAACCTGCACCATGTAAAAGCAAATATAGGTGTCATGACAAATTATTAACAATAAAATTGAAAAGAAAGATCTTAGGAAAAAAACCATTTTACATATATGTAAGTCAATGCCATTGAACATAGAGATAAGTAAATTCTATAAGCTACCATTTTTACGTTCCACCTTAAGTTAGATCATATAAATCATATGAACCAAGCTATTACAAAATGTAGCAAATCCAAGGACCCCCAAGAGACTTAACAAACACATCTATTAATTATTTTGAGAGAAAATGAGAAAGGAAATTTTTTTGAATGTGCTTGAGGTTTAGTCTTTTCTCCACCCAATAGAATAAATTTTTTTATATTGAAGAATATTACAATGTTAATTAATGCAAAAACAATTTACAAGAGAATAATTAAAGTACCACTACAGCACTACTTCCTAAGATGCAATGGACCCAGCTATACCAAGTATCTAGGCTACTTGGAAAAATAAACATTGAAGAAGCTTTTCTATCCTAAAATATTCATATTTCCAACATGTTTATTCAAATTTTCAAAGCTTGTAATGTCATTATACAAGACAAAATCTTGCATGGAGTTGAAGTCCACCTTTATATGTTTTTTTCTTTCATGTAAAATTGTATTGGAGGCAATTTAAAGGCTGTTTGACTGTCACATGTTAGTCACATTGCTTATGATTTATTTCTCCAAATCATAAATTATTTCTACCATGAGTGCAAAGCTAACAAATGCCATGGCTCAACATTATGCTTCTAGACTTAACCAGGGAAACATCTTGCTTACATGAGGAAAATGAACAAGGGGGTAGGCAAAATAGGTTTTTAGCCCATTGTTAATGTGATGGACTAATGGTTGATACAACCACAAAACATGTTTGATCTTATATGCTATTGTCGCTCCATAAAAACACTCTTAGACAGGCTAGCCATAATTATTAGCTGCCACGATGCTATGCATCAATGTGATAGCATGATTATATCATACTATCAACAACTATATGTTGAGGAAAAAGATTATAGAATTGCACCTAAGATGGTTTGGCCATGAGCAAAGAAGACCAATAAAAGGCCTACTAAGAAGAGTTGTCTAGATGGAGGATAGTAGAGGAAGCCAAAGTCAAAAAAGCAAAACAACTAGAAAGGACTTAAGAGTTGTCTAGAAAAGAGTTGTCTAAAGACTAGGATTTTCACGAAACACAATGTTGTTGTTTGATCCATGCAGCAAAACCATAGTAGTTAATAGCAGATAGCGGGGCAAAGCAGCCATCCTCCAAAAATGCTATGGTGGGATAGCAATAGCGAGATGACAACTATTTTGATCCCTGAGTAGATTTATATTAGATGATGTATATAATATATAATTATATATATGCTGAAAAATAAAGAACACCTAAAATTTAAAACATATTATAACTTTCATAACCCCTATAGGTCCAAGCCAAAACTGCTAATAACAGCCAATCTATATATCCAAAACAGCAAAATAAAAGCCAATAAATATGCCCAAAATAGAAAAATAACAGCTAAGCACTACAGCCCAAAACAACAAACAATAATGTTGCATGCAAATAAAAAAATTTGAAGCTTAAGCCTCCAAGGTGGTTAAACAGGCTGAGGCAAAGGGTGACCGGTTAGATGAAGCCATTGTAGTTGAAGTACAGAAGAAAAAAACAAGGGTGTAGGCATCGCTAGATGTGTTGTCAAAAGGAACAAGCATTGCCAGTTAGGGTTGACGAGATTAGGGTTCGTGTAAATGGGTTTTGGGGTGGAGGTTCAAGCATAGTAACGAAATGAATGAGTGGGAAGTGTGATACTCATGAAACAATGTGTTTTTGGCTTCAAAACGTAGACCAACCACAGTGACACCAACGTGTGATGCCATGCCACATCCAGTGTGATAGCACACTATTGACTTCTATGAGAATGCTAGTTGTTGATAGTTGTTGATTCTGTTGTAGAATAATGCTAGCGAAACACTCTCATCATGATTGATTGAAATTTATTAAAAATCACCAATTTTGATGAGTCACACTTCTAAATTAAAAGAGAAAATCATTAAATAAGGAGTGAAACTTATAAAAATGGTGATTTTCAATAAATTTTAGTCAATCACAAGGAGAGTGTTAGAAAGAGAGTATTTGAGAGTGTCGCTAGCATTTCTCTTTTGTTGCATTGTAATTCATGAAATGCCTTTGTTTTGAGACCATATGCAATCATCCATCTAATGTTTATACATAAAGTAGATCTTTTTTTATGTGTAAAATAGGATATTAATTGAAAACATTGATGGGTCATAAATTGAGAATGCTCTAACTCGGATAACTAGTATACAGAACATGATATACAGGAAATATTCTTTAAAACACCACACTAGCAAAGAGGCCGTCATATAGAGATTTATAAAATCCGTAGCTGAAACAAGTTAAATCCAAAACTTCTTCAATTTAAATTGAACCAACAAAGAGAAGATTATGGTGTTAATAAACGTTTTTCAATAAAAGGAAATAAAGAGAAATGAAAATACAAATAATAAAGAAATTATGGGCTGGCTAGCAGGTAAATTTCTGTGTATTATTGCATTATATGTTTAATTAACATGCCACCTCTTTATAATCAGAAAATTTTGCATATTACATCACTTAACTCCTAAAAACAATACAGAAATTTTTTTATTGAAAAAGCAATTTTATTTGAGAGAGAAAAAGGAGAATATAACTAGGGTAGGAAAAGATACCTCCTAAACCGAAAGTTCCTGATACAAGGAGCGAAGGAAAATAAACAAACTATGGCAAGACTGAGCTGTTTCTCTTTACATAAGAAATTGCAGGTATCTTGAAGCGGATATGAGTAAACAAAAACCATAAATATAAGCCCATCGCCTTACAAGTTCAAGGGCAAAGAGATTTCCTAAGAGCTAAGAGCATTCCACTCCAATCAATCACACCAGAGGACTATCTAAATGACATCCTCAACCAAATTTTAAGGTCTTGTTTCAATTTACCAAATATTTTAAAAAAAATTCCAAAGTAGAGGACACGCCAAGCACTCTCCAAGAAGCTCAGAAACACTGTTTCAAAGAAAAAATAGTGACCTTACAATTTAAGGACTACATATTTGCACCAAATTGTTTGCCTTGATCGTGTTAACTTAAGAAGGAAATGGTGACACATAAATGACTTTTTGTCTTTTAAAGAGGTTTGAGTGGAAGCATCTAAAACAAAACATGCCAGGAGATCAAAGTTCGAAACTCAACAAAAATGCTAGTAATTGTAATTCACTAGTTTCTCTATCATCGTATCTCCACAAAAGTGAAAGTCTCACTTCAATAAGCCCCTGAATAGAATAAAAGTTCATAATATGTGAATTATGCAAAGTATAGAGATGAAAAAAATAACATTCCACAAATAGTGGTTGTACGTGAATAGTAAGTATGATACTACTTGCCTCTCATTCACGCGCCATATTGAACCACCAGTATCCACGACTACCTTAAGGAGCTCCAAGGACAAAATTTTCCCTCTCAAGAGGATTCGATCGTCAGGGTGCTGTTGAGATGAGAATTTCATCGACAGTTTGCACAAATTTTTAAAAAGTAAAAAACCATCCTCCCTTATTTTACTTCCATCAGCTCCAGCTTCATTATCGGTATCTGTTTCATCCGCTGCTTTGGGCGACGGTACCTGGACATTCTGCACTTCCAGAGGAGGTGATATAGACGATGGTTTGAGAGGAACACCCTCACTGGCCTCCATGATCTCGTTGATAAAATGTTGGCAAAAGTATATGGAATTGCCCTCATTCAAGTTCTTATCCGTAAATTCCAAAAGTTCACTGACAGAAACCCTTTTAATGAAGACACCCATGGAGTCTTCCTCGACTCTGGTGAAAACAATGGTCATGATCTGAGCAAGAACCGATTTAGCACAGATCTGATTAGTGCCGTTGACCCCCCCAAGGTACACATTATAACAAGTTCTCACAATTTGAATGAGACAATCTGCCCGGATCAAAATGCAGGGGGATCTTATAGCTGAAAGCAAGACCCTGAGCACGCCCAGCTCAATCGCCTCATCCCCAAGGCCACCAGACTTACAGATAGCATCAATCATACTGAAGACAACGCTGGACTGTGAGGCATTCGAGTCATCAGGGCGATTGATCTCCCCGCAGACAAGGCCGAGAGAGAACAATTTAAAGGTGCATTCGAGTGCAGGCTCGACAACCTTAGGGTAGGCAGAGTCAAGCGCAAGAAAGAGAGGTTGAAGGACACAGTCGGCATCTGAGGAGGAAAGCCCTGGAATAGGGGATTGGGTGTCGCCTGGAGAAGTTTCAGACTCAGAGAGGGATTCGAGCTTGTCAAGGGTGGATTTGCAGGCGGAGACAAGATGAGAGTGCTTACGCCAGGCGGCGTTCTTGATTATCTTGTCCAGTGATGGACCGACAACTCGGCCACAGCGGGAAGGACCTCCAAGAGATTGCGATGCGGACATTTTCTTTAAGTGATGAAAAAACCAAGATCATAGAAATTGCTCACATAATATCACCAATGAACGTGATCTAGAAAAAGAACTGAAATCTGAATGCATCCCAGTCTGTTCACATATTCATTATCCTATCGGCTGGAGATTTGGGAATTGGCGTGCATGAAGCACGATATAAGCATAACTCCGTCATTTGCTGGTTGAGAGCCTCTGCCTCCTGAACCTACGTTTGCGTAATAAGGAATTGTCCAGCTAACCAGGCAACGTGTACCACATGGTAAACGGGTACCCGGGTTTAGGTTGTATTTGGGGTACTTCAGATCCGACCCAATTTAGACGACTTTATTGGATTTGAAAATTTTTCAAAGTTTTTTTTTTTTTTCAGAAAAAGAAAACTTAAATCCGTTTTTTTTATTACGTGTAATTTTATTTTTTTTAGTTGAACAGTTTTAATATATCATTAGTTTGTCATTTAAAATTAAATAATATATTACCAATTGTAATCTAATACTATGATTAATTTATTTATAAAACATTAATAATATTAAAAATATTTCTTAAAATAATATGCATGATTGTAATTTTTTTTAATTTAAAATAAGATTATTGTTTTTATATTAAAATTTTATTTATTTATTTATTATGTATGGTTGTAAAATTTATTCTCCCAAAATTTAAAGGTCTTTTTTTAAATTTCAATGTATTTAAATATTCTCAAAAAGTTAAAATAAAATTTAAAAAAATAATAAATATTATTTTAATTATTATTTATGTGCAATTAATAAATATAAAAATAATAAATATTTAATCATAATCAAGGAGAATATTTTAGACTTAAATATAACTTTGATTCTTTATTTTGTTTATTTTACAATTTTGGTCATCTGTTTTAAAATAAAAACATTTTATCTCCATATTTTAGAAAACTTTTAATTTTGATCCAATTTTCAATTTTTTCTAAATTTTTTTGTTTCATTTCTATTATTTTTTAATTATATCATTTTTACATAACTAATAAAATAAAATTTAACTAAAATTATAAATTTTTAAAATAAAAAGATCAAATATTTTTATTTTAAAATAAAGAGACTAAATTTAATATAAAATTAAAATTATATTCATGAATTATAATATAATATCTATTAAAAATGAATTTCAGTATATTATAAATTATTAAAATTCATTGTATTTCATACATAGCTAGTATTAAAAATTTCAATTTCAATATATCAATATTAATATTGATAAAATTTTATAAAAATTACACATGCAACATATATCATAAGTTATAATTCACATACAGTATATTGATGGATATAAAATATATATTATATTTTAATATAAAAATAAATTTGTTAGTTTATTATAACTGCACTAACGAATCTCATGTATATCAGATAATAGTTTTTTCGTTAAAAATTTATGTGTCACATTCAATTAAATTTTATTTACATTTGTAATAATATTTCATCATAAAAATTTAATTATATTAAAATATTGATCAAATATTAAATATGATTTTTATTATTATTATCAATATTTAATTATTGATAAATTTTTATAGAGATCAAATTGTACATTTGCATATTATAAGGATTAAAAGTGGATTTAAATCTAAAAAATCATAAAAAATTTATAGTTGTTGATAAATTTAAACCTAAAATTTACTTTTGCTACTTTATTTTTTTTAGTTTAATTCCTTATCTATTAAAAGTTTATTTTAGTTTTTTATAATAATAAAAATTGACTCCTTTTTATAGTTAAAAAAATCATTAATAATTATTTTACTTTAAACAAATATAAATAATCTTTTGATAATTTTAATTTGTCGAAATTTGTTATACACTATGCAACCTTTTTTTGTTTGTTTAAGCTTTTAGCAATGTGGGTTACAGGGGAGAGGAGGGATGAAGTTGGAGAGGTGCTAGGGTGAGAGTTTTGAGTTTTGGTCTTAGGCTTAGCCAATGATTCACAATGTTGTAGAGGTGTTTTTTTAGTGCGATGTTGGTCATTGAAGATGGAAGAATGTTTAGTGTTGTGGAGGCATTTAAACTCATTTTTTTTATGAATTATAAAGCTTGAGCAATCGGAGTTGCATTAAGAGAAAAATGCAATATCTCGAGTGAAAGAGAAGTAGGAGTTATTGGAGTTGTTACTATTGGATAGTGCAAGAATGAAGGGGAATGAGTTGCCAGTGAAAGAAAAGTATAACATGCAAATCATTAAGATGTCTTTAAAAAATTGTCCCTTATATAAGAGTTCATAATCTCAGCATAAAACAATGAACAATTTGTGTAATAATATTGAAATTGTTAACTTAAAGTTTAAGGATGAAGAAAAGAAAAGTGTAAGATGGTTTCTCACAATGTTGCTTAATTTGTCTATGACAATTTTTAACACTTTAAAATCGTAAGAAAAAAATTGTTTATATTTGTCAAAAAGTTAAAATAATTATTAACAATTTTTAACTTCCAAAAAAAGATAACTTGAATTTTTTTAACATTGAAAATAATAAACAATGACAAAAAGAATTAGAGTTTATCTATATTAAAAATATAAAAGACTAAAATATTTTTTTAAAAAAGGACCAAATTAAAAAAGATAAAAATCAATGAATTTTAGCCTAAATTTGACAATAAAAATGTGTAAATTGTGTGTTCAAACCAAAAATTTGTCACATATCATAAAAATAGTCTGAAAAAAAAATCTCAACAACAAGAAAAAAATAAAAATAAATTTTTAATATTTGATTATTTCTTAGATTCAATTTTCGTATAAATAAATCTAATAATAAAAGGAATAAATTTAATAGATAATGATTATTATTTTAAAAAATGTTTTTACTCGCTTTATAAATATTCATAACTAAATTAAATTTTTAGAATACAATAAAAAAAATTGTATGCTAGCGATGTTAGTTTGCTCTCCGACTCCCAGCACCCACCTGTTCAAGCCCTAATGATCATAATCATCGTAACCAAATCAAACAAAACACATCCTTCAGCTTTCCCGGACCTCACAGTTGCTTATTCAGAGTTCAGCCGCACGACCTCCTTCCAAGTCCCAGCCCTCCCTCTCCCTCACGCCTTACTCTCTCTCAGCCACTGCCCTTTCAGCCGTCAAGAAAGAAGCCATCGCGAGCACATCCAGCAGACGATTACGACGCCCCCGCCGTCAGTCACTTGGTCAGGACGCTACCGCTTGTCACGCATTTGTGAGCTCAAACCGTCGCGACTCCACCACCGACAGCCACGGTGACCGTATTTTTTTTTAAATAATTTCTGAGCTGTTTTACTTGCTCTTGTTTAGTTGCTGCAATTTATTTGTTGATCGCTAACAGAAACCAAATGTCAGAAAATTATTTATTTTGTTGATTTTTCTGTATATTAGAGTTTCCGGGTTCATAGAAAGGACTTGTAAGCTGCATTTGTATATCATATGTTGTAGATTTTAACTATCACTTTTTTTAATATGAGGAGCTTATATTGGTCCTATTTTATGTCTGGCTAATTGTGTTATCTATGTGAGTTCTATGTAAGTTGATAATCTGCTTTGTTGTAATATCATTAGTCATTAGGAATATAGTATTTTTCTTCACATTTGTGTCTGACGTACTGGGACTAGACATAGCAGGGTTATAGAATCTGTGCCTCTTCGTTCTGAGTTTGAAATTCTAAATTGATTACCGTTCGTTTCAGCATTAATTTATAGATTTTGTTTAAAAAATTTAGGCAGGTTGACTCTGTAACCTGTCAACACACCATTTTTGGTATAATCCTGATCATAATTCCCCATATCCCCTACAGCACATATGAGTATCACTAGACAGCGAACCCTTGGTGGTGGGGGTCATCATGTATTGGACTACTTGAAGCGCATGCAGGCAGAGAATCCTGCTTTCTTTTATGCAATCCAGGATGACAATGATCTCTCGTGTGGGAATATATTTTGGGCTGATGCAACATCCAGAACAAACTACTCTTATTTTGGAGATGCTGTTATATTAGACACAAGCTACAAGACTAACCGATACCGGGTGCCATTTGCGTCTTTCACTGGATGGAATCATCATGGGCAACCTGTGTTATTTGGTTGTGCATTGATTTTCAATGAATCTGAGTCGTCATTTATATGGCTATTCAGGACTTGGCTTCATGCAATGTCTGGCCGCCACCCTGTCTCCCTTACAACAGATTTGGACCATTTCATACAAGTTACTGTTTCTCAAGTTCTTCCTTCAACACGTCATCGGTTTTGTAAATGGAGCATAATCAGAGAAACCCGAGGCAAACTAGCTCATTTGTGTCAGTCACATCCTGCTTTTGAAACTGAATTCAAGAAATGCATTCATGAGAGTGAGACTATTGATGAATTTGAGTCTTATTGGCACACACTCTTGGAAAGATTCTACGTCATGGATAATGAATGGCTTCAGTCAATGTACAACGCACGACAACATTGGGTTCCTGTGTACATGCGGGACTCTTTCTTTGGGGAGATATCTTTGAGTGAGGGAAATGAATGTTTGAATTTTTTCTTTGATGGATATGTGAATTCATCCACCATTCTACAGGTATTGGTTAGACAATATGAGAAAGCTGTGTCAAGTTGGCATGAAAGAGAATTAAAAGCAGATTATGACACTACTAATAGTAGTCCAGTTTTAAAAACACCATCTCCTATGGAAAAACAAGCTGCGAGTCTTTACACGAGAAAGATATTCATGAAATTCCAAGAGGAGTTAGTAGAGACTCTTGCAAATCCTGCAACAAAAATTGATGATTCAGGAACAATCACTACATATCGAGTTGCCAAATTTGGGGAAAACCAAAAATCTCATGTTGTCACTTTTAATTCTTTTGAGATGAAAGCTAGTTGCAGCTGTCAGATGTTTGAATATTCAGGAATTATTTGTAGGCATATATTGACAGTCTTCAGAGCTAAAAATGTTCTCACTCTTCCATCTCAGTATGTGTTGACACGCTGGACAAGGAATGCTAAAACCGGTACATTGTTAGATGAACAGGCATCTGAATTGCCAAATACTTCTCGTGAATCTATAACAGTTCGTTATAACAATTTGCGTCAAGAAGCAATCAAATATGTGGAAGAAGGTGCAAAATCAATCCAAATCTATCATGTTGCCATGAGAGCTTTGCAAGAAGCTGCTAAGAAGGTCTGCAACTTGAAAAATCTGAGTTCTGGGACAGCAGAGGGAGCTACAGTAACCAATGGAAGCAGAGGTGAATTGCTTGCAGCAGATGAAGATGTTACAAGCTATCAATCTGTGGTTAGTTTCTTTGAATTTATAATATTTTCCTTAGATCAAAAAGCCATCAGGTTCTCACTAGAACAATTATGTACCCTAGTAGCCAGCTTGATCGCACTGTGGTTGTGGAGGAGCAGAGCATTCCTTTGCCACTCCTAAGTCACTCATTACGGTGCCACAGGCAAGGCTCTGTGAGACTGTGAGCTTCGTTGTTGCTGGACAAGGCTCAGCGAACTCTGTCTTGCCACCACTGACCTCCCACTCTTTCATCACTCTTCAATTTGCATTGTCTGTCTTCTATAGAGGCGACGCTAGCTTGCAGTTAATGGGTCAGGTCTTGGGGTTTGAGGGTGTTTTTTTTTTCTATTGTTGGGCCTCAATTTGAGCCCAAAAGCTTTTTTTCTTGGTTTCTTATCTGAAACATCATATCATATTATCAACTAAAGAATAATAATAATATTATTATTATTTTGTTATTAAAAAATCTAAAACTATTTAAAGCATAATACATAATATGGTAAACTAAATTATAGTAATATACTAAATAAAGCATAATATATAATATAGTAATTAAATAATAATATAGTAAAAACTAAATAAAACATATTATATAATATAGTAAATTAAATAATAGTAATAAAAAAATATTAAAATTTATAAATAAAATACTATAGTAAAATAAATAAT